>CM032447.1:250583898-250798898 GCA_019049505.1 Pachyrhynchus sulphureomaculatus
CTCCAGTACATTTCAAGGCAGATCACCCATTCCTGTATTTTGTAATAGATTCAGAACTTCATGTAGCACTTATGGTAGGAAAAGTGATCAATCCTCTTAACTCAAGAATAAGATAACAAATATTATGACTGGAAGGAATTCTTGGTATCTCCATCATGTAATTCGTTGTAGCATTTTTATAATGGAGAAATATAATAAACAAATTAAATTTCAAAAAAAGCTTTTAAAAGGCGTGTTTATAAAAGGAGCCAAATATTAGTACCGCCCATTGGGGTTTCCACTTGGTATAAATATTTATGTGCAAAATGTGTAGCTTTGTATAGAAATGTTCCTACCGACGCTGTAAATAAAATAATTTAAGAAAAGAAAGAAACATTATAAGATTTTATAATTTACAATATAATATATTTATATTAATTTTTTATTTCTCCACAATCATCGTTCTTGGTGATACTAACATGGTAAACGAAAGACGCGTCGCGTCGAGCGTAAAAATAGTGTTTGTTGCTTTATCCTGAGCTGGTGAGCCTTATAGATCTTGCAGTTGTGGTGTAACAGTAAAATTTTTGGTTCTCCATCCTTTTTGCATATATTCAACAAGCAAAATATCTTCGCAGTTCCAAAAAAAATGACAACAATCAACTTTCCACAAGATGACTGCTTTCTCGTTTTCTGTGGAGGTGGAGAGTCCAATGATCACATTATATCGATTGCTGCTTCGTGAGAGGACCTTAACAGAACACCTACCAGGTGTACAAGTATGAAATGTGGATTTCAGACAACAGATGGTGCTCCAATGCAGTTTTGTGTTATAAAGATTTGACACTCACACATCAATTTTGTTTAATATTATCTTATGTAAAAATATAATTTGGGCTTTGTTTCGGCGTGCCTCTAAACTTTCCATCGAAAATATATCCAAGAGACTTTCATAGGGATAACCCATTTCGGGATATAGTCCATCGAGTTTAAAACTAGCGTACTTTAAAAAACGCTTCTGAATTTTTTCACTATTTTGAATGTGCGCTTGATAAAAGGGGCACCAAACAACAACTGAGTATTCAAGCCGTGATCTCACGAAACTATTAAAAAACAATTTTAGAGTATCATATTGAACAAAGTCGGCACTATTACGTATGATGAAACCCAATAATTTAAAATTCTCCGCCGTAATCTTTGCAATATGGCCACGAAAAGACAAGGCAGTATCCAGCAAAACACCCAAATCAGACACCGACTGACATCGCTCTAGGACCTGGCCGTTCATACTGTAATTGAATTGTATGAGACTCAATTTTTTTGTAAAGGTGATACATTGCACTTGGATACATTCAAAAGGAGTTTGTTGTTACTACACCAATTGTTTACAAGATTAAAGCCATCCTGTAGTCTTATGCAGTCATTTAGGTCTCTGATTCTGCAATATAGCTTCACGTCATCAGCATAAAGTAGGTATTCAACACCCCCTCTCTGAGTAAGATCATTTATAAATATATTAAAAAGGATGGCCCCAAATGTGATCCCTGCGGCACTTCCGATGTGGCAACAAAGCTAGAAGAATTCTGACCAAGACACTGTACAAACTGCGAGCGGTTTATCAAGTATGATTTTAAAAAAAGATGATAACTTACCCGAAAAGCCAATTGCGAACAACTTGTCCAACAGAATCCCATGATCCAGCCGATCAAAAGCCTTAGAGCAATCAGTGTAAATCACATCAATTTTGTTGTGTTATCAACAAGTGTCAGACGCGCATGAGTGATAAATTGGAAAAGTGTGTGCATAATGTTGTGTTGTTGTGTTCAGTATGTCGAAATTTATACCGAACAAAGAGCATTCGCGAACAGCATTAATTTTTTGTTTTCATTTGAAGAAAACTGCTGTTGAATCATACCGATTACTTCGACGAAGTTATGGTGAACATGCTCCATCGCAAGATACGTGTGAACGATGATTTCGGCGTTTCAAAAGTGGTGACTTCGATGTTGCAGACAAGGAACGTGGAAAACCGCCAAAAAAATACGAAGATGTGGAATTGCAAGCATTGTTGGACGAAGATTATTCACAAATACAAAAACAACTGGCTGAGCAATTGGGCGTTAGTCAACAAGCTGTTTCCAATCGGCTACGAGAGATGGGAAAAATTCAGAACACCGGTAGATGGGTACCTCATGAGTTGAACGACAGGCAAATGGAAAAGCGCAAAAACACGTGTGACATTTTGCTCGATAGGTACAAAAGGAAGTCGTTTTTGCATCGTATAGTTACAGGGGATGAAAAGTGGATTTATTTTGAGAATCCCAAGCGCAAAAATCATGGGCAGACCCAAGCGCACCATCCACATCGATCACAAGACCGAATTGCTTTGGCAAAAGATGATGCTCTGTGTTTGGTGGGATCAGAGGGACTGGTCTAGTATGAGCTGTTAAAACCTTGGGAAACGGTTAATACTAAACGTTACCAACAACAATTGACCGATTTGAGCCGTTCGCGGCTTGAAAAAAGGCCAGAATGCCGAAAAAGGCAACACAAAGTCATTTTTCTTCATGACAATGTTTCATCACATACGGCAAAACCAGTTTGTGACACGTTGGAAGCACTCAGCTGAGAAGTTCTACCCCATGCGGCTTACTCATCAGACTTGGCTCCTTCCGATTACTACGTGTTTGCTTCGATGTGTCACGCACTTGCTGAGCAGCGCTTTGGTTCGTACGAAGATGTAAAAAAATGGCTCGATGAATGGTTCGCAGCAAAAGGGAAGATTTTTTACTGGCATTCCCCGAAAGATGGGAAAAATGTATAACAAGCGATGAAGCATACCTTGAATTAAGCACTTTTTATCATTCTTCCGAATTTAACATGTTTTTTTAGAAAAAAAATCCGCATTTCATACTTGTACACCTGGTATATTCAACAAGCAAAATATCTTCGCAGTTCCAAAAAAAGACCACAATCACTTTCCACAAGATGACTGCTTTCTCGTTTTCTGTGGAGGTGGAGAGTTCAATAATCTCATTATATCGATTGCTGCCTCGTCCCCCCCCCCAAGTCTCATCGGGTGGGATAATTTGCGAAAAATTACTCTCGTTGTTCTCTAATGCATAACAATCCATCGCATAGAAACTCTTTTCGGATACTACAGCTTTTTTATCAAGCACTGGCATCTCCATTCATCGTCAGCAACAAATTATCAACAGCCTGATGAGTTTCTCAGTTCTTGCCTGAACTTACCTTTTTGATCTTCTGCCGAAACTATTTGGACCAAAATTTGACTTGAAATCATTGCCGTATACCTGGAACATTCTTTCATGAAAAACTTTTGGTGTATTTCCTTATTTAGTGAAAAACATTACCACATTTTTTGGAAGAAAAAACTCGTAAAACTTGCAAAATGTAACAAACTCGTGTACAAAATTTTATCGAAGAACTTAGAACTAGTGTCCAACCGAAGCTCAATTTTGGCTGGCGCCGAAGCTGAAGGAGAAGGTTCAATCATACTTCGAAACCTTAGAACAATGGCTAAAAGGTATGCATAACAATGCAAATTCTACACTGTTATTTTGTTTTATGTGTTGAGACTAATTTTAATTATATAGGTATTTTAAATGAATAAATTACATCTGTTCAAAAATGATAAACTCAATTTTATTCTATTTATTTATCGAAATGTACCAGTACCATAGTACCAAACCAGGTTTTGAACAATGCAATTTAGCTAAAGTCAATGATATTATTTAGCAACAATAAAAAAATTTAACAGTCATGGTCTTAATTAAATCAGAATTCAGTCTCATAGAATAAATTATTAAAAAAAAAACTATTTTGAGTTATAGTTTTGGTAATTCAAACACACATTATTTTTGTCTTGTCGTTAACTTACTTTATATATATATATATATATATATATATATATATATATATATATATATATATATATATATATATATATAATAATACTGTCATTATTATTTAACATAATAAAAATAAATTTGAAATTATCGATCATACCATATATATATATATATATATATATATATATATATATATATATATATATATATATATATATATATATATATATATATACATATATATATATATATATATATATATATATATATATATATATATATATATACATATATATATATATAATATATATATATATATATATATATATATATATATATATATATATATATATATATATATATATATATATATATATATATATATATATATATATATATATATATATATATATATATATATATATATATATATATATATATATATATATATATATATATATATATATATATACATATATATATATATATATATATATATATATATATATATATATATATATATATATATATATATATATATATATATACATATATATATATATATATATACATATATATATATATATATATTTATATATATATATATATATATATATACATATATATATATATATACATATATATATATATATATATATATATATATATATATAATATATATATATATATATATATATATACATATATATATATATATATATATATATATATATATACATATATATATATATAATATATATATATATATATATATATATATATATATATATATATATATATATATATACATATATATATACATATATATATATATATATATATATATATATATATATACATATATATATATACATATATATATATATATATATATATATATATATATATATATATATATATATATATATATATATATATATATATATTATATATATATATATATATATATATATATATATATATATATATATATGTATATAATCACATCCCTGTTTTAAATCTGGTTTTTGTAATTTGATCTACTGTGTTATAGTGTGCATTTTTATGGATTAACCAACGTTTTTATGTATAAGCTACCTACGGCCATTCAGGCTAACTCAACTTCACACTACTCATGTGAGTTTTTGACTTTATGATGATTAATATCTTATTCTTATTCTACACTAGTTTTATTAATAATAACAACTTTAATATAACATTAAATTAAAAATTGTCACAAGCTCTATCAGTGAATATGTTTTGTTCTCCATTTCAATTCTTGCCCCGAAGAAGGTCCCAATCTAGGACCGAAATATTGGCTTAATGAAAACTGTGTGATCTCTTATCACGCCCTTTCTGCCGAGTTCCCCAACTAAGATTTTATTTTTAAGAATTTTGGTAGATACGGCAATCTTTTGCTTCTTTCTTTATTCTATATATATATATATATATATATATATATATATATATATATATATATATATATATATATATATATATATATATCTATTTAAAATCAGACTATTTTTGGTAATTTCAAAAACAATAACTTTTATTAACAATTTGCAATCCGACATTCTGGCTCTCTAAACAAAAAAAGTGCATATATATATATATATATATATATAGGTTATATAAACATCATTCTAAGTAATATTTGGCCACAATTCTAAGTAATATATGGCAATAACATGTCATTCGATACAGTAAATAAACAGTGACTCAAGTATGATTTAATATACGTAATGTAAACAAGTCAGCTTGCTTGAAAGCGATTTATAATCTATATTCTACTTCTTATGTTACATATTCTCGCTATCCTGCAAATCCTTGTTTTTCACCAGGACAGGAACAGGTCATTCAGTAAATGCTGACAGCTAATATATATATATATATATATATATATATATATATATATATATATATATATATATATATATATATATATATATATATATATATATATATATATATATATACATATATATATATATATATATATATATATATATATATATATATATATATATATATATATATTATATATTTATATATATATATATATATATATATATATATATATATATATATATATATATATATATATATATACAGTCGACACAGTTTATAGTGAAACTCTATATAGTGAAAAACTCTTTATAGTGCAGTTTTTTTCAAGACCTAGAATATTTTAATGAAATTTCATGTAAAAAGCCCTGCATATAGTGAATTTGTAAAATAGTAACACTCTATATAATAAAATTTTTACCGGAATTTTATGTATAAATTTTTATGCGTTTATTGAGATCTTGGCCATTTCGGGTTTCCCATTTTTATCTAACATTAGCACGAATTCCATTTTTATGACGCATTCTTTTGAAAAGGTTTTTAACGCGTTTATAACGCCTAATGGTTGGCAATAAATCAGGTAGATTTCTGTGAGAAACCCGGAGAATAACCCATTTTATAGAAACCGGGGAAAAAACCCATTTTATAGTCGAGGCCTAGTAATTCGCAAATTCAGGTTCGGTTTCTTTTTGTTTAAGAATCAAGTAAGATGTCCAAGCGAGTGTGTTTAAGTTTAGCTGAGAGAAAATTAAAGTTTTGGAGGAAGATGATAAAGGCTGCAAAAAAATTGATGTTGCTGCAAAATTTGGTGTTTCTCCAAGTTGCGCCTCTCTGATAAAAAGCCGCGACAGTATCATCAAGAAACCTAGTGTTCCAAGCAGTCGAAAACGAGTACGGGTGAGTACTTACGAGGATGTAAATGAAGCAGTTTTACGATGTTTTCAAGTGGCCCGTACGCATCAAAACGTACCAATATCAGGAAATTTAATAAAGCAAAAGGCACTACAATTTGCCAAAGAATTTAACTGCGTTAATGCTCAAGCTAGTGAAGGGTGGTTGAGTGCCTGGAAGACTCGCAATTCAATTGTTTTCAAGACGGTGTCTGGCGAGAGTGCAAGTGTTAGTCAGGAGGACTGTGACATTTGGACTGAAACTGTTTTAAAAAGTGCATTGAAAAAGTACGAGCCAAAAAAAAGTTTTCAATTGTGATGAAACCGGTTTGTTTTTTAAATGTTTGCCAAATAAAACTTTTGCTTTTAAAAGTGATAAATGTTTTGGTGTTAAAACAAGTAAAGAAAGGGTGACACTTATGGTTGGAGCAAACATGGATGGCTCAGAAAAACTGAAATTACTTCTCATAGGTAAAAGCAAAAATCTCCGTTGTTTAAAAGGAGTTAAATCTCTGGGGTTAGATTACGCCAATAATAAAAAGGCATGGATGACTTCTGAGATTTTCGAAAGATGGATCAAAGAACTGGACCCGAAAATCAAAAACCAAAAGCGAAAGATTGTGATGTTTATAGACAATTGTCCTGCACATCCAGTGACTGTAAGTAAAAAATTAAGGAATATTGAATTGATCTTTTTTCCACCAAACATGACCTCCAAATTGCAACCTATGGACCAGGGTATTATAAAAAAACATAAAAACATCATTACCGAAACAGAATTGTTCACAAAATTGTTAATGCGATTGATAACAACCTTCCAGTCCAAAAATTGATTACCCTTAAAGAGTGTATAATCGAAGTCGCTAAAGTATGGAGTGAAAACGTTTTCTCAGAAAACTATCACAAACTGCTTTTCTAGAGCAGGTTTTACTGAAAAAATTGACGAATGGGAAGAAGAAGACGAAATGGATCTCGCTACCTTAAAAAGGCAACGGGGTATTCTACAAAAAACAGCTACCGTCGACGCAGATTTTTTACTTGAAGATTTCTTAGAGATCGACAATGTTGGCACGACAGATCTCCCAACTGACCAAGACATAATTGACGATATAAAAAGTATAGAAGATCATGAAGAAGAAACTGAAACCGGGGAATGTCCTGCTAAATTTAGTGAAAATGAAATAAGAAATGCATTTGACATTGTGCGAACTACTCTCAGGGGCCAGGAAGTGTACCTGATCAAATCTTTATACATTTGAATAAATGCGAGAATTTTGTTGAGCAACAATTATTTTTGAAAAGTAATGTTCAAAAGAAAATAACTGATTATTTTTCCTAGTACGTATGTACGTAGTATGTACATATGTATTAACAGATTTTGTATTATTCTTTTTATTTCGTATGTAGTACATACATACATAAAGTCCGTACGTTATATCTTTACACGTGCGTCATAGTTTTCAGACAATATCCCAGACGACTATTATATTTTTTATCTGTTTTTACCAATACCTACGATTTATTGGTGAAAAGAGACAAATAATATAATAGTCGTCTGTTATATGGCCTAAAAAACTATGACGCACGGGTAAAGATATAACGTGCGGACTTTATGTATGTATTTAGCCCTGTACATGCTATGTACTATTTAAACTTTCAAATGTTTAATAAAATCTTTTCTAATAATTCAATTTTGCAATTTTTTTGTTGCTTGTACTTTATAAAATATAAGTAAATGATTACCAATATAAAATACATACATAGCAATATATACGAATTTTTTCTTTATATAGTGAAAAACTTTCTATAGTGAAATTTCGGTCAACATTTTGGTCTTTCACTATATAGAGTGTCGACTGTATTTATATATATATATATATATATATATATATATATATATATATATATATATATATATATATATATAATATTATTTACTTAGAGTATTATCATGCCAATAGACCGACAGCCTGACAATCGGATAGACAGTCCAATGGAAATAGGAGTAAATATTTTTCGTGATCTTAGAACACTACAACGTAAACACAAACTAAAATTGTAGGGTCTAATTCTTTCTGTTTAACAAGGGACGTTAAAATAATTATTTACTTACTGTGCCAGAGCTAAGTAAGTTTTCAGCCAGTTGAACTGTTTGTATTTGTAAAACTTTTTTTATAATCTACTTAACATTTTTTAGATTACTCTGTAAACAGATGTCAACCCTTTCTACATAATATTTCTGTTAAATATAACAAATAAATTATCTCATGATAATTCTCGCTTAATCTACACTTTAAGAATATTCTAGAGTTTTTTCAAAATTTTTTGATCAGTCCTTTTGGGAATAAGGTGGGGGAACAGCGATTTTTGGCCACTTTTTTAAAAATAATACTGTAACATTCATTTTTTCCTAGATTTTAAGACCATGTAATGTTACTAATTTTTCACTTCAAATTGTACTTATTTTCATTTTTGTATCGAACAGTATATTAAACAGAGATTCCAAGACGTTCGGTATATACTGTGCAGTGCGGGTTCCTGACCGAATCTACCGCTACGCCGCGATTGGTGAAATGTGTGTATCCGCAGTTTTGGTTCCGGCGGCGCCATATTACCGGCAGAGTTGGGATGGATTATTTAAGGGCCTGAAGACCGACGATCGTGGTGGTTTTCCATCTAGCCGCAGCCGGGCTATTTTTCCAGAGTCGCCGAGTAAGCTTCGTACCATCTAGCCGACAGGCTAATTTTCATGAGAGTCGCCAAGTAGGCTACCTGCGACTGAGTTACAAAAAAAAAAAAAAGCTCAGAACAACCATCATGCGAGCTAAGTAAAAGTACCAGTTTCTTAACTAAAAGCCGTAGTGGGCTTTCAAAGTGTTAGCTAGAAAAAGTGTGAAATCGGTCGAATGCCATCCAAGCAGTAATAAGAACAGTAAGTTACCCAAACTTCCTTCAATAGACTTATTCCAGAGCAGTGCATTAACAACAATTTAAAACAGACTAAAAGTGAAGTGTAAAGCACAATTTTTTCGTCTTAGGGGGTTATCATAGCCAGGATTTAAATGTTATAACCACTAGGTAGGCTAGAATTTTTTTGTAGAACTGCAAAGGTTGGAACTTTTTATTTTAAAAAACATGAATAAATTCTCTTTTTTTGTTGATTAAAGCTAGTGTCTCACTGAATACCTATCCTACTTTTCAGGACAAGAACGGCTGTAACAAACTGATTTTTTTTATTTTCCAACAATACATTCTTTCAGTATTTTTCCATTTTTTTTAGCTGAAGTTAGATCCTTTCTAGTTTAAAATGGATGGTGCCCAAAATTTGTACAGCTAAAGCCTTTTAAAAATAGAAAATAGTTCCAAAAAGACGTAAGACAATTATCTCTTACCCATATCTCTCTACCAAGGAAAACTGAGCTAGTGTGTGTTTAATTTCTTTAGTTCTTTTAAAATCAGAGTTCACTCAATTCAGTATCAGAAATTAAAGCGAGGCTGCAAGAAAATTATGCCCAAGCTTGGGCAACATTTTTTCAAACGGTACAATACAAAGAAAAGTGTGCGCAAGTATTACATCATATATATTTTTGACCTCATGTTTCTACACACTTTCATTTGACACCCCAGTCGATGACCTGGTAAAAAAATTGTTTTTTCACTTCCGATTTCACCCCCCAAAACTAACCTCTTAAGTCAAAATTTAACTTCCAAAACTATACGGCTTTGATTGGGCCATCAATTCCTCTATTAGTGCCAAATTTCAACTTTATATGTCAAACAGTTTAGAAGAAAATCGGGTGAGACACCAGAACAGACGGACATCGAAGTGATCCCATAAGTGTTCCGTAAAGGACACTAAAAATGGATAAGAACATAAGATATGTAAGGTAAAATTTGTCCCGATTTAACAAAGTAATGACCAGAGATTATTAACATAATATCATATGTTGACAATTTATGACACAAAAAAAACTAATATGTCAAAATTTTAAAAGTAAAAAAATCAAATATATGGGCTATGTTTTCTTTTATATATGATGCTATAGGACGTTTTTTTGGCGACGAGAGCCCGCCATCTGAAGCTAGCGATCCTTTGGATTTTGAATCTGGACCTTTTTAGATTGTGCCATACAATGGGTTTATGTAAGTAAAAAATTTAGGAAATTTTGCCAAAAAAAGTATAAACATTAGTTGTCTTTATGTAAAGCAAAGTTTCGTGAAGGAAGAGGAAAGTGTGTTAGAGAGTCCTGATCACAATCCTGGATTAAGATTCTGTAAAAAAAATAACAAAAACGACTGTCAAAATAAGGATCTCTTGTATTTGTTGCTTCTGTTAAATATCGCATGTCATTTTCCTCAAACAGATGAGGAAAAGGAATGTTAATAAAATGTGCTTACGGAATCGTGTCCCTGGTTCTTATCTCGACGTTTGGTTCATCCCACAGCGCCAGTTCTGCTTACCAAAAATGGCCCACTTGGCACTCTGATCCTTGTCTCACGGCTTCATAAGTTCGAGCAAGCCGGAGATCTCACTGTATGTATTTACAGTCACTTGAAAATTGTTTCACCATACAATGGCTTCTTCAGAAGTAAATAAGAAAGAAAAATATTTGGTAGTAATCCTGGTTATATAGTGCTTAAAACTATACCTAAGATTATGCTAATCATCTTATTATATTATTTACAGACAGTATTATTTTAAGAATGCAAATCTGTGGTACTATTTCAGAGAACTAATAAAGATTAAGTAAGGGTGAATGGTTTAAGTCTACCTGTTCGTTTAATAATTGATTGGAGTTTTTCCTTTTGTTAATTTCAAGACATTCAAGCAAATTTAATTTTTTAGATTTATTTTCTACATGTAGAATTTTTAACGAATCATCAAAACTATGGGATTCGTTTATTATATGGGTTACGTAATGTGAATTGTTCTTATTTTTTTTTTTTAAATAACTATGTTTATGTTCTTTAATGCGAGTTTCAAAATATCTACCAGTTTGTCTTACGTAGGTTTTAGTACAAGATCCACAATTTAATAAATAAACTCCTGATTTTAAGGATTTCTTAGATTTGGTTTTATTATTCAAAATTATACTCCTTAAGGAATTACTGGTTTTGAATGCTATTTTATTGTTCTTTTTATTAATTGTTCTAGTTATTTTCCCTGTGTATGTGAGTGTACTAAATTTTCCTTTCTTGTCATTAATTGTGGGATAAATTAGAGAGATTGCTTGTTTAAAGGATTTTTATTCAAGATATTATCTATAATGTTTGGGTCATATCCATTATTAATTGCTATTTGTTTGATTATGTTGAATTCTTTGTTAAAATAAGTTTTAGTCATAGGGATATGTAACAATCTATGTATGAAAGAGTTTAAAAGCTGCCATTTTGTAAGTATAAGGGTGGGATGAACTATTGTGTATGACTGTGTCAGTATTGTGAAGGTTTGTGAAAAATCGAGAAATCGTGTTTATTGTTCACTTTTGATATAACATATATCAAAAGTGAACAATAAACACGATTTCTCGATTTTTCACAAAACCTTCACATACTGACACAGTCATACACAATAGTTCATCCCACCCGTATACTCATAAAATGGCAGCTTTTTTAACTCTTTCATACATAGATTGTTACATATCCCTATGACTAAAACTAATTTTAACAAAGAATTCAACATAATTAAACAAATAGCAATTAATAATGGATATGACCCCAACATTATAGATAATACCTTGAATAAAAAATCCTTTAAAAAAGCAATCTCTCTAATTTATCCACAATTAATGACAAAAAAGGAAAATTTAGTACACTCACATACACAGGGAAAATAACTAGAACAATTTCCAAACATTTAATAAAAAAGCATTCAAAACCAGTAATTCCTTAGGGAGTATAATTTTGAATAACAAAACGAAATCTAAGAAATCCTTAAAATCAGGAGTTTATTTATTAAATTGTGGCTCTTGTACTAAAACCTACGTAGGACAAACTGGTAGATCTTTTGAAACTCGCATTAAAGAACATAAACATAGTTATTTAAAAAATAAGAACAATTTACATTACACAACCCATATAATAAACGAATCCCATAATTTTGACGACGTTACGTTAAAAAATCCTACATGTAGAAAATAAATCTAAAAAATTAAATTTGCTTGAATGTCTTGAAATTAACAAACGGAAAAAAAAAAAAAAACTCCAATCTATTATTAAACGAACAGGTAGGCTTAAACCATTCACCCTTACTTATTAGTACCACAGATTTGCATTCTTAAAATAATTCTGTTTGTAAATAATATAATAAAAATAATTAGCATAATCTTAGGTAATTAAGGATAGTTTTAAGCACTATATAACCAGGATTACTACCAATATTTTTCTTTCTTATTTACTTCTGAAGAAGCCATTGTATGGCGAAACAATTGTCAAGTGACATTAAATATATTGGAAATTAAAACATAGTGTTGTTTTTTATATAATTTTATTATGAATTTCCAACAAGTATCGGCTAACACAATCAATATATATCAATTTAAATATTTGAATACATATTTAAAACCAATAAAATGCGTCACTTGAATTATATCCGTGTTAAAAAAGCTAATAACTAAGGTAAAGAATCGAGTGACAAGCCAATATTTTGTTTTTTTCTTCCGTCGAGTATGTATTTACAGGAGTCCTCGTCTCCCCCCCCCCCCCCAAGCAGCCTCAAACTTTCCTGGTAACATTCACTTGAAAACTTTATAGATAATACATTTTCTACATTACCATCGTTATTTGTGTTTACATATTCTTTAACATTTTTCCACATTCCCGTCAATCTCATTCATTCTTCGTGTCGTTCTAGACGTATTTTAAAAATGTAATAATTATCTGTGTTTAAGTAATCCTTGCTTTCGTGATTAAAAATGACGGTAGAAATCATAAAAGCAGTAGTAACGTAAATAAAGAGAAAATTACTGATTTTTGGATGGTGGAATCGTGTTTAGAGGATTTTTCCGAGTGTGTCTCTACAAATCCCTTGCCGTCAAATAATCATATTTTAAGAAATAAAAACAAAATATTTACTGATCACTCGATTCTCTACCTTAGTTATTAGCTTTTACCAAGTATATAATTCCGCATTTTAGCGTAGTTCCAATGAGGCCCAATCGAAATTCAATGTTTACTCAGACGTAAAATTCTCGATGAATTTAAATATGTATTAAAAGTATCCGGTTTCCAGTTAAATTTTCAATTTTGGGACTCGAAGTTCCAACAGAGCCTTGAGCTCAAAATCTAATAGGTCCAAAATGCTAAAACTTTGGTCTGAAACATTGTTTCTGAAGTTGCCTTCCTATCGAGGTTATTGTTTTTTTTTTTTAGGGTGTGGCAATCTTTTTTCTAACAAAGCGCTTCGTTCTCGCTGTCTTTGTCCAATATTACTGGTGCGCCATGACAATTTCTCAAAGATCTGTGTCATATCTATAATTTTACATCATAAAATTTGATCTACAATGCTTCCCGTAAATTTTGCGGAACTTTTTTGAAAGAAAAACGCATTTTTTCAACCTTAATGCACACTTGACGTGAGCATTGCGGAAAGCTGATGGATTTTAGGGAGAAATGGCCCTCGGAAATGGATTTAGTATCAAAAAATGTACAAAGAAACACCTTCATAATCCTTAAATTCAAATCAGAAGTCTAACGGGGGGCTGTTGAAGGGCAAAAAAAAACGATTGAGAAGAAAAAAATATATGTTTAAGCGACCTCTAAATATTAATATTTTTTTCTAAAAATTTAGAGGCTTCATTTTTTCATAGGATTGAACATTTTGTAGGGGTAGGACTGCAGCCACAAGATGACGGAGTGATCAGCAGATTGCAAACACTCACCGCAGGCAGCGCGATTCTTCAAAGAATCCCCCTGATCACGCTAGCTGCGATGAGTGTTGGCAATCTGCTGACGACTCTGTCGACTTGTGGCTTTAGTCAGCCCACGATGCCTAGTCAGCCTAGGTACGCATTTCAAGCTTGGTACAATTCCTTGTATCTTACCATGTTATATATATATATATATATATATATATATATATATATATATATATATTTACTTATACAGTACAAGCCCGATTATCCGAATCGCGATTATCTGAAATTCGGCTTATCCGAAACAAACTGTTAAAAAGTAAATTGTATTCCCATTAAACCAAAAAATCCCCATTATTCGAAACAGACGATGAGTGGTTTCCTTAACGCGTCGGGGACTCTCCGACGTCTAGAATTTCACCGCTGTCTATGTTTTGGTTAGTCGACGAGTGTTATAAGTTACTCATTACGTCTATTATTATCGCAGAGCTAATAGATTCGTTTTAATAGATACTTTACAAAATGTAGCGTCATAATAATAAGCGTAAACGTGTTGTTATTACCTTAAAAGAGAAACTTGAAGCAATTCAACGTTTAGATAATGGTGAACTTCTTAAAAATATAGCGAAGGATTTAGGTGTAGCCGTGAGTACTGTTTCAGAGTGGAGAAAAAATCGCGAAAAACTTGAAAAATGGTGTAGTGTTTTGTCATCGCCCACACAGGCACGAAAAGGTATGAAAAGCGGTGAATACCAAAGAGTGGATGATTCTTTATTTTTATGGTTTGCACAGAATCGAGAACATGGCATACCAATTTCAGGAACAATTTTAAAACATAAGGCAGTGAGTTTAAGCGAAGAATTGCTGGCATTTGAAGCGCCTCTAAATGTTTCTACAAGTGATGGATGGCTAGACAGGTGGAAAAAAAAACATGGAGTATGTCAACTGAAAGTATGTGGAGAAAGATTGTCGGCTGATGTATCTGCTGCAAAGAAAAATTGCAGAGAATTTTGAGCGGCTTATGAAAGAACATGTTTTACAACCAGACCAAATCTATGCCTGAACTACAAAATGTTGCCGTCAAATACGTTAGCTTCAAAAACGAAAGGGAGCACCTGGTTACAAACGTAGCAAAAAACGTATTAGTGTTCTTGCATGCAGGAATGCCTCTGGAAGACACAAACTCCCATTATTATGTATTGGTAAGTCAGCAAATCCACGAACCTTTAAGAACATTCGTCGCAATGGTTTTCCTGTTTTGTATAAAAATCAAAACAATGCCTGGATAAACGCGACTCTATACAAAGACTGTTTTTTTGGAGATTTTGTTCCCAAAGTGAAACTTTTTTTTAAAAGAACATGAATATCCTAGAAAATGTATTTTGTTACTAGATAACGCCCCCACTCACCCAAGTGCGGGGCAACTAGAAAGTGGGAGCAATGTTTTCAGCCTATGAATCAGGATGTACTGGAAAATTTAAAACGCAATTACAGGCGTTTGTTTTAGGAGCATATTTTAGAAGAAATAGATGAAGGTGGTCATCTTACTGATTGTCTAAAAAAGATAAATTTGAAAAATGTTATATATTGGATAGCTTCAGCCTGGAATCAAGTAAAAAGTAGTATTCTGGAAAAATCTTGATCAAAATTGATTCCACAAAAGAGACATTACTTAGAGGCAGAAACAGAAGATAATGAAAGTTTACATCAAATTATTACAAGAATATCAGGATGTGAAAGTGTTACGGAAACCGATGTTTATGAATGGTTAAATAGTGATAATGTGGAAGATAAAATGACTGACCAAGAATTAATTATAAGTGTATGCAAAAATGCAAATAAAATAGACAGTGATGACGATGAAGATAACGAAGTAGAAGCCACTGACAATATTCCAGTAAAAATGTCATATTCACAGGACCTAGAAAAAGCGTTAACTTATGTAGAACAACAAGAAAATGTAACCGCCGCGAACGTTTCGCTTATTAAACGTTGGAGAGACATTGCAGCCAAAAACAAAACTAACGCAAAATGAGTGCAGTTAAAATTACCTCATTTTTAAGACATTAAAGTTAAGAATGAAACTGTTTTATTTTCGATTTTCCGTACATATAACACATGGGCTGAAAAGTCCCGGGCCTAACAAAGAAAATACTAATTATGCAAGTTGAACTTGCATAATTAGTGTTCCGTACGTTGATTGCTTTTAAAATAAAAAAAAAATTGTTACGGTGGTACAAAATGATCAATGACTTTACAAAAAACACCCTAAGTGAGTTTTCAACAAAGTTTGTTTCCAATCTTTACTGAAAACTGATGACCTTGAAATTCTTGTTTTTTGATATACCAGATAAATTATTAAAGGTAATGCACTCGTGATTATTTTCGTTCAATCTACACCCTCTGGAGAATATACAAGAATTTTTTCAAAATTTTTTGATTAGTACTTTTCGGGGGACAGCGATATTTCGCGATTTTTTAAAAATAATACAAAGAAAAGTATGCGCAAGTATTACGTTATATATATATATATATATATATATATATATATATATATATATATATAATATATATATATATATATATATATATATATATATATATATATATATATATATATATATATATATATATAACACATGGGCTGAAAAGTCCCGGGCCTAACAAAGAAAACACGGTTTTTTTGGTTCAAAATTAGCTTTATTCATCAACGTAATCTCCATCAAGAGCAACGCAATCATTCCAGCGCCGCTCTAACATTTCAATACCACTTTTGTAGAACGATTTATCTTTCGCCTCAAAATAGGCCTCAGTTTCAGCGATAACCTCTTCATTCGTGCGAAATTTCTTACCGGCGAGCATTTTTTTCAGGTCTGCGAACAGCCAGTAGTCGCTGGGAGCGAAATCTGGCGAATACGGTGGATGTGGGAGCAATTCGAAGTTCAATTCATGTAGTTTTGCCATTGTTTTGATTGACTTGTGACACGGTGCGTTGTCTTGATGAAACAAAATTTTTTTCTTTGCCATATGCGGTCGTTTCTTTGCAATTTCGGCCTTCAAACGCTCCAATAACGCTATATAATATTCACTGTTGATGGTATTTCCTTTCTCAAGATAGTCGATGAATATTACACCACGCACATCCCAAAATACCGAGGCCATAACCTTTCCAGCCGATTGTTGTGCTTTCGGGCGCTTTGGACGAGGTTCACCAGTTGCTGTCCACTCAGATGACGATCGTTTTGATTCCGGAGTGAAGTGATGGATCCATGTTTCATCCATTGTCACATATCGACGCAAAAATTCCGGTTTGTTACGTTTTTTTAAACATGGCCAAACACTGCTCAGAATCATCAACACGTTCTTGTTTTTGATCAACAGTGAGCAAACGCGGCACCCACTTTGAACAGAGCTTTCTCATAGTCAAATGCTCATGCAATATAAAGCCAACACGTTCTTTTGATATCTTTACGATGTCAGCTAACTCACGCAACTTCACTTTTCGATCATTCAAAACGATTTTATGGATTTTTTTGATGTTTTCTGGTGTTACCGCCTCATTTGGACGTCCACTGCGTTCTGCATCATCGGTGTCTCTACGACCACGTTTGAAGTCAGCAAACCAACGTTTTATTGTTGTTTCTGATGGAGCGGAGTCCCCATAACACTTTTCAAGCCATTGCTTCGCTTGAACGGTATTTTTTCCCATCAAAAAGCAGTGTAAAATTAAAACACGAAATTGTTTTTGATCCATTGTTTTGAAAATAACAAAAGTAGCGTCACTCTTAGCACAATAACTCACAAACTAATGAATAGAATATCATGAAATTTTAACAGCTGTCTTTTGAAGGTTAGTATTAACTGAAAAAAAGGTGACTGCAATAAAACTAGCGCCATCTATGTGTTAGGCCCGGGACTTTTCAGCCCATGTGTTACATAAAATAAGTAAACTAATTGTTCTATTCTTGGTTTTAATAAATACCTATGTACGTAATATCATATCGTATAAATGCTTTTAAGTCAATCTGCAATGTTGTATTCATTCTAAACTTCTATTTTATAAAAAATTTCGGATTAACCGAAATTTCTATTATCTGAAATCACTTTGGTCCATATTATTTCGGATAATCGAGATTCTACTGTACATATATATAAATGGATGTATGTGTACTTTCTGTGTATGTTCAAATTTAAAATAGCACTGCTTTTTTTATTATTTGCACCATTTTTTAAAACCTACAACAAATTTTTTAGACATTTAAAAAACTCCTTATTCCAAGGGACTACAGAACGAAAATAGGAAATGTTCGTTGTGCATCAATTTGTGAAAAGAAGAAAAAAAAACATTGTAAAACATAACATAATCTAGGAAAATAACGTGGAACTTATTATAAACTGTAAATATATACCTGTCCAAATATAGACGTAGTTTCGTATTTAGATTTTATTTATTTTGATTTCTACATCTATAATATAAGCGGAATTCCACGAGACGCTCGCCATCGCCTCGGTAAAATTTTTAAACATCCCTTTAAATGTTTTCCCATATGGGACGATTACATTTCCTAGCAAAAAAAACACCAATTTTAATTAGGCTCGATGTTTTATAACTTTTTCCAAATCCGTCTGTACAGCTTTATTTCAATAGTGGTGTAGACGAGGGAAAACTGCATTTAGTTTACAAGGCCCCACAGTGTGTCGCGTAGAACATGCTAGGTGGACAAAATTCATGTTATGATTTCCAGGAAATCTTATTTGCAAAACGTAAACAACACCACCAAACCCCGAATTCCGAGAAAAGGTTGTTTATCAAATTTGCAAGTGGCGAGTCATAAGCGTCAGAAGTCAGGTAATGAGTTTAATGCAGCTCTTTCAATCAATCAGTTGCAATTTAGCGACACTTTCGTGCACATCTTATAGTGACATATTGTAATATTGTCAAAGTTTTTGTGATGAATATTAATACTGAGGGTAAGTACTATTTTTTAATGTATTTTTTTAATCAGAATCTATTAATTTGAATTTTTAGTATTTTTTTTTAAATAGCCTATATATTTTAGCGTGTTGTTTTTTTAAAAAAAAAACTTAGAAAGTTCAGAATATACAGACATTCACCTCTATCCGGGCTAGTTTTTAGATATTACACAGAAATAACTTTATTCTTCGTAAAAATACACATATTGTTTAGCACACTTCAGTACAACATGTTTTTTTTTTTTTTTTCCAGAACACGTTTACTCTATTTCAAGGGAAGCCTTTTTTTTGAGGAGTGGTTGAAACACACGAAGAATGAAAAAAAACTCGCGTGTATATGACTTTCTTTCTTCAAAATTTCACTTTGGTGACATTACTGAAAGCAGCCAAAAAGAAATAAAGTTGAAGATATCCAACTTGTCTAATAAGTTTGGTGCCAAATGGTTGGCTTCAGGAAAGTCGAAGGAGCGTTTTTTAATTAAAAATAAGAATTGGTTGGATGAAGCAGACATACAGTTTACTGTGAGTTCTTTTGCGCCACAACCTTCAACATCAAGTGAGAATGTGACTCCTGCAGGAAGACCTCGCAAAGATTTCGAGGAATCGTCGTTTAAGACGAAGAAACGTCGCGTCGTGGATCTCGTAGAATCCCGAAGTGTCAGTGAATTGGTGACTGCTGCCGAAATTGCTGTGCGTTCAGCAGGGCAAAGGAAAATTGCCAATGTGATTAGAGGCATTAGTGAGAGCCCAGATAATATTATTAAGTCTAAAAACACCAGTTCCGTTAATCCTAGGCAATTAAGTAGTGACGAAGCCTTAGCTTACTATATAGATTCTAAGTCAACAACGCATTCTTACAAACAAACTAGGAAGTAGTCCATGAAGGCGGGGGGCATAATGTGTTTCCGTCATATTTTAGTTTAAAAAAGTCCAAACAGGCCTTTTACCCTGCAGAGGAGCACATTGCTATAAAAGAAACTCGTGCTGAAATAAATTTGCAAGCCTTATTAAATAAAACAGTGGAACGTCTAGTATTAGCACAGAATGAAGTTATCAGCAGTGTGCTCCCAACAAGTTCATCGTTTACACTTGTTAGTAAATGGGGATGTGATGGAAGTTCTAGGCACAGCACATACAAACAGAGATTTGAGAGCACTGAATATACGGACGAGTTTCTTTTCGCATTTTCTTTAGTTCCCCTTAAGTTATATGATGGGTCCAAAATTATTTGGCAAAATCCTCGGCCTTCATCAACTTTGTATTGTCGCCCAATCAAATTTATATTTGCCAAAGAAACGAACGACTTCAAGTTAGTGGAGACAAATAGATTGTTGGAAGAAGTTAATGCTCTTCTTCCAACACTTATCAACTTTGGTGATTCTCAAATCTCTGTAAAACACGAACTTTTGCTGACAATGACAGACGGAAAGGTGTGTAACGCCTTAACGGAAACTAGTTCATCCCAAAAGTGTTCATCTGTGGCGCCACCCCCAAGACGATGAACGATGACCCCGCGATGTTTAACAGCAATCAAGAACATTTTGGCTTTGGTTTATCTACACTTCATGCTTGGATTCGTTGCTTCGAATGTCTTTTACATATCAGTTACAAGTTGAATATTAAGAAATGGCAGGCTAGAAGCAACGAAGACAAAGCAGATATCAAGGTTCGTTCCGAGGAAATCAAATTGAAATTTAAAAACGAGATGGGACTCATTGTAGATAAACCAAAGCCAGGATTTGGTTCTTCAAATGATGGAAATATAGCCCGTCGCTTTTTTAAGAATGCTGAGATGAGTGCTCAGATCACAGGGTTGGATGTTACAATTATAAAAAAGTTTGATGTTATTTTTAGAACATTGTCTTCTGGATTCGAGATAAACTTAGTTGAATTCAAAAAATTTTGTCTTGAAACCAGAAAACATTATCTTAGTCTCTATTCGTGGTACTGTATGCTTGCTACTGTGCATAAAATATTAATTCACAGCACAGAAGTCATCAAAGCGGCATTCCTTCCAATTGGACAGCTTTCCGAAGAGGCTCAAGAAGCACGGAACAAAGATTGCCGCAGATTTAGGGAGTACAACACCCGCAAGTGCTCGCGTGTTGCCACGAATAGAGACTTACTGTGCATGTTAATTATAACATCTGATCCTTTGATCAATAGCCTTCGAGAGATTCCCAAAAAAAAGCCGGAAAAAATATGTACAGATGTATTAAAGTTAATTGTAAGCCCTAGCATAGAAGAGTCAAGATTGGAATCGTCATCATATTGTCGCACAATGCCACAAAATGATGACGATTATACAGTAAACGACTCATCAGAAGACTCTGATGATGATTATTAGGTTCAGCTACTATTTTTAGTTATGTAGTGCTTGTACTAAGCATGTAAACCTTGACTTGTAAATTTTTCTTTATCAATAAATGAGTATTTTTATTTTACATATAATTACAGTCAGTGTCATTATGCTAAATTTATTACAGAGCATTTATAACATTTATTTTAAAATTAAACAAAAACAATTTTTGACTGGAATTTTCAAAAACATTTTTTTTTTGAACCGGACAGCAAGAAATATGTACCTTAAAAAAAATCAAAAACATTTTAAAATACCAACTACTTATGTATGTATAATGCACAAGTTACCTACCTGAAAGGCAGGTATTATTTGAGTTTATCCTTTTTGTGTCAATAAAACTAAGTAATATGGGTTAATTGTTTTATTTTTAATTGACAAATGCAATAAATGATTTTTTATCTGGTTATTATTAAAAATAATAATACAGTGTTTTTCATTTAGTTGCACATTCAAGTTTGTAGAAAAATTCGTGCACATACGCAGAATATTTTGTTTTTGTTATACAATGTTTTGTGCAGCTGGACAAAAAATACAGGTAAGCGAAATGGAGCTAAATGAAAGACACTGTATTATAATTTTTAATTCTAATAACCATACAAAATACCCTTGCCCTTTAGTTCCGTTATCTACCTGCTAAGCTGATGCAATCCTACCGCGATATGCAAGGGTGGCTGTATTACACAAATTTTATCGATATTGAGTACCTGCGGTAAATTGTGAATAAAACCCACATTTATTAATCGATTTTCATGATTAATACCTTATGTTATTTTCCAGATACGCAGCTGTCAGAAAAATGTATAATATTTTGTTTTTCTTTTGTTATTGCGCTTTTTTTCCGAAAAAAATAATGAATTTTACACGAAAAAAATTTTTTTCTCTCCATTAATTTCTAAATAACTCCAAAACGATAAAAGATAGAATAAAATAATATTCAATCAACTTTAATAAAATTTTGTTACGCATTTTTTAATGTTTTATTTATAAAAATCTGACTAGTTGTTCCCGAGTTATCGTTAAATATGTCTGCGTAGCTGACTAATTTAGGGGAAAAAATTAGCCACGCCCATAAAAAAAACCAACGCGATGAATTTTTTCTTAAAATAACTTAATATGCCTAGAATATACATAAACAATTGAAATAAGTGAAAAAAGAATTTTGTCCAGCTAACTTGTACTAGTCGACACACTGTGGGCCCTTGCGTAAAACTTATAATTTGCTTTATAATGACATATTATCTAATTAAAATAAAGATAATGAAATAATATTCAATCATTGTATACACAAACTGGGAAAAAATCACTAATTTTAGGAAAGAAACCTGGCACTCTCCTTTCGAATATAATAAGTTTAAAATAAATACGAAATTTGACTTTCTTACACTAAGGAAAACTTAATTCAAGCATCACTTAATGTTTTAAATTATAGGTCCTTTATGGTGAAATATAAATCACAAAAGATTGCGCATAAGAAAGGCTTCAGACATATTTGTATTTGAAAACTGACATTGTTACAGAGTTCGAAAAAGTATATCTTAAATAGGAATAAAAAATTTTAAACAACTGTTTAAGAACACCACTTATGTTTATTATATTATTGCTGACAATTGTTTCGACACACTGTGTCTTCTTCTGGAGCACGATGTAAATTAGCTAACAAAGTATGTTACGGAATATATAGTTTACCTAATTACAAGTACAAAATTCATTACCAATATATACCTTAATACCTAGACCAAGTTCAATAAAGGAGACCCTCCCCCATCTAATTGATCATTGAGTAATAAACCTGAGGATTTTTTCTGGTTAATTTCTACCTGTTCTAAACAATTCAGTAATTTCCCTTTCTGTTCATTATGCAAAATTCTGAAATCCTCATTGAACCTATGAATTTCGTCTGTTAAATGTTTAGCGTAGTGAGATCTGTTATTTTTCATTCTATAGCTTTGTTTATGTTCCTTTATTCTTTTATAAAAAGATCTGCCTGTTTGTCCTATAAACGTTTTATTGCGAGTGCCACAGCATAATTCGTAAACCGACGTTTTATTTTTTTTTTTGTTTTACTTTTATTATTTTTAATATTTCGAGCTAATGTGTTATTTGTACGGAAAGCGATGTTTACATGATTTTTATGGAAAAAAATTTGAATTTTATTAGTCAATTTTCCGGTATAAGTGAGTGTATGAAATTTTTCTTTGTTTAGTTGTTTGTACGGGTACACCAGTCCTATTGCTTTTTTTAAATTGTTTTTTCATTAAAATATTATCTACGAAATCGCTCCTGTACCTATTGTTTATACTAATTTGTTTTATAATATTTAATTCTTTCTGAAAATTTTCTTCTGTTAATGGTGTATTTATTAGTCTATGGGTGAAACTATTATAAGCCTTTTTTTTTTTATGGGTCTAGCACACGTGCTGCAGGGAAGTCCCTAAAGCGCTCCAGGAGCGGCACGAGTGCGGAAAAAGCGATTCACGTTGTTCTTGAATCGCTGTAAATTGTACTCGGTGGGAAACACAGCGCTGGGCAAATTATTCCAAATAAAAGATTACTTGAAAAGCGTTGTACGCGGAGTAACAAGCTGAACCTCATACGGATGCGAAGCACCAGCGCGACGTGTATTTCTAACATGCACCGCTTTGGGAGGAATTAAGCGGGCTACATCCTTCGAACACTTTCCATGAAAATACTTGTAGAACAGACTCAAGTCGCCAACCGTTCTTCGATGCTCCAGCGAATCAAGGCCGCCGGTCAATTCCGGGTCCCCAATCAGACGGACCGCTCTTCTCTGAACAGAATCCAACAAATGCAGTGTATGTTTGGGAGCGGAGCCCCAAACGTGGGAGCAGTATTCCATAGTTGGTCGAATTTGGGCTTTGTAAAGAATTAACAGTTGCTGTGGGGTGTAAAGCTTTCTGGTTCTAAATAATATTCCCAACTTTTGAGAAGCTTGAGAACATGTGGCTTGCTATGCCTGCAACATGTTCATGCCAAGACATATTTGCTCCCAAACTAACGCCCAACAAATTGAGCGACGATGCTAGGGGAATGGAGTGCCCCGACATAACTATGTCGGGTTCAGCAACGTTAACTTTTTTAGAAAAAAACTGCCGCTTGGGTTTTTGTAGCGTTAAATTCCACTTGGTTACTGTCACCCCAAGATAGAAATTCTTCCAGGTCTTTGTTAAGTTGAACGACCTCCTGCTGTCTGCGGATATTCGCCTGAGCAGCCGATGTCCGAGCGTTCAAGGTGAATGAAGAGACAAGCGTACTGTCATCTGCAAAGCTATAGATTGGATTCCCGGTCTTTTCCAGCAGATCGTTAATGTAAATGAGAAAGAGAGTAGGAGACAGTATGGAGCCCTGGGGCACACCGGCGTTGATAGTGAGGGTGTTAGAAAGAAATCCGTCGACCGCCACTCGTAAGAACGCTCTCTGAGGAAACATGAGAGCCACAAACAGAACCTTTCAGACATACCATAAGAGCGTAACTTAGCCAACAGTCCATCGTGCCAAACACGGTTGAATGCCTTGGATATGTCAAGAGCAACCGCTCGAGATTCTCCAAAGTGTTCAATTGCGTTGTTCCAAACATGTGTTACATAAGTCAGAAGATATCCTGTTGATCTATGTTTACGAAAACCATATTGGTGATCGCTAATAATATTGAATCGTTCAAGATATTTTAGAAGATGCTCATTGATAACCTTTTCCATGACTTTCGATATTATTGAAAGCAGTGCAACTGGTCGGTAGTTATTTGGCAAGGTCTTCTTACCTTTTTTAGGTATCGGCTGAACCGTGGCACATTTCCAGCAGGATGGAAATATTCCCTTTCTGTAGGATAGGTTAAAAAGTCTACAGAAAACTGGTGTTAGTTCCCTTGCACAGTTTTTGAGAACTATGGCAGGTATTCCGTCAGCGCCAGAAGCCTTCTTGGTGTCTAGCTTCATTAAAATACGCTTTATGATGCGCTGTCTGAAGACAACATCGGGCATCCTTGACTGCAATATGGGAATAGTAGGTGGTGTTTTTCCTTGGAAATCGACAGTAGAATGTGAAGTAAAGAGTTCAGCCAACAAGTTCGCTCTCCCAACAGGTGTGGTTGCAATGGAATTATCTGGCCGTGTGAGTGGTGGTATGGTGGATTTGGTAAAATTTTGACTAACTGCCTTAGCGACTGCCCAAAAGGACCTGGAATTGTTGGGACAAGCGAGAAGTTTGTTTCTAATTCGTTGATTGTGTGCCTCCTTGGTTTCGTCGATAATTCCCTTGCATCTGTTCCGGGCATGAACAAAGATGTTACGATTTACGGTGTTAGGATTTTCACGCCATTGTCGATAGGCAATATGTTTAGAAGCAACAGCTTCTTTGCATTTTCGGTCGAACCAAGGCTTGCCGTTGGAGGAGCATTTCTTCGAAAAAGGGATGTAAGCTCCTAGATTTTATGTGTGAACGGGTGGTTAGAATTAGCGTATATCTGAGTATGTTGGTTTATGGAAGATTTCAAAATCAAATCAAATTAACCAGAAAAATCCTCAGGTTTATTACTCAACGATCAATTAGATGGGGGAGGGTCTCCTTTATTGAACTTGTTCTAGGTATTAAGGTAAATATTGTTAATGAATTTAGTACTTGTAATTAGGTAAACTATATATTCTGAAACATACTTTGTTAGTTAATTTACATCGTGCTCCAGAAGAAGACACAGTGTGTCGAAACAATGGTCAGCAATAATAAATATAAGTGGTGATCTTAAACATTTGTTTAAATTTTTATTCCTAGTTATTATGGATCTCCATCAAGTAACGGGTAAGTCAGTGCAGTACATTTTAAAGTAGAGCGGCCTGATACTTTGGGTTTTTGTCTGATTATCAACGTAAAATACCAATTTTCTGGTAAAAAGTCATCAGAAATCAGAAAATTATAGTGGTAGAGAAAACTCTACTCTGTAACAATATGACTTTCAAACTTCTTGGTCTCAAAGAACATTGGAAATTATTTTTATCATGTTAGATTGAAACTAACTTCTCTCACCAGCTCCTAAAATCTGTATACCCCTTTTTTATATGATTTAAAAAAAATTATGTTTACAAATAGGTTTTTTCGAACTCAAAGCAAGTATAGTGCCCAGTAATACTATACCTTTGTTGAGGTCACTTTACAATATATATATACTAGCCGTGCCCGCGGCTCCGCTCGCGTGGACTTGATTCACTACGATCGTCACTGCTTATTCCTTTTGTTACATAACGTAATAAAATATCTCGCATTATTTCTTCTTATCTCCCATTATCTCTACATAATTTCTATTATCTAGGCTTATCTATACTCATCTCCCATTATTTCTACTTATCTCCCATTATTTCTCCTTATCTCCCATTATCCCACCTTATCTCCCATTATCCCACCTTATCTCCCATTATCTAGGCTTATCTCGACTTATCCCGCAATATTCCTCCTTATCTCCCAATATTTCTCCTTATCTCACATTATCTCACCATAACTTCCATTACCTAGACTTATCTCTGCTTATCTCCCATTATTTCTGCTTATCTCCTATTATTTATACTTATCTCCCATTATCCCACCTTATCTCCCATTATCTAGGCTTATATCGAATTATATAGAACATATGTATAAATTTATAAAAACACATAAATCGGATAAGTGGTTCTCAAGTGATAAGCGCACTAATGGACAGACAGAGAGAGAGCCGTTGCATGTTATATATATTATATTCTTTGCAACATGATATTGTTCCATATTTAATGGTTTAGGCAGTGTATTGCAAGAGAACGCGCTAACGGTAACCTTTTTTCCGACTTGATTCACTATTATCGTCACTGCTTATTCTTTATGTTACCTAACGCAATAAAATATATCCTATAACCTGGCCAGAGAACATATGTATGTTTAAAAAAAAAAGCACGTAACGCACTAACGGACAGACAGACAGACAGACACATAGACAGAGAGATGTTGCATTTTATATATATTATAGATAGATAACCTAGCTAGAGAACATATGTATGTTTTAAAAAAAGCACGTAAATCGGATAAGTGGTTCTCCAGTGATAAGCGCACTAACGGACAGATAGACAGAGATACGTTGCATTTTACATATATTATAGATATAGATTATTATTATTATATAATCTGGCCAAAAAATATATTTAAAAAAGACACGTAAATCGAATAAGTGGTTCTCGCGTGATAAACGCACTAATGGACAGACAGACAGACAGAGAGACATTACGTTTTATATATTATAGATTATAAATATTCTCTGCTACATAATATTGTTCCATATTTAATAATTTAGGCTGTATATTGCAAGAGAACGCGCTAGCGGCAACCCTTTTTCCGACTTCATTCACTATTATTGTCACTGCTCATTCCTTATGCTACCTATCGTAATAAAATATAGCCTATAACCTGGCCAGAGAAGATATGTATGTTTTAAAAAAAAGTACCTGAATCGGATAAGTGGTTCTCCAGTGATAAGCGTACTAACGGACAGACAGACAGACATAGATACGTTGCATTTTATACATATTATAGATATAATAAAATATATATCTATAACCTGGTCAGAGAACATATGTATGAATTTAAAAAATCACGTAAATCGGATAAGTAGTTCTCGAGGGATAAGCGCACTAACGGACAGACAGACAGACAGAGAGACGTTGCATTTTAAATATATTAGATATAGATTATTATTATTATTATTATATAACCTGGCCAAAGAATATATGTATGAATTTAAAAAAGACACGTAAATCGGATATGTGGTTCTCGCGTGATAATCGCACTAATGGACAGACAGACAGACAGAGAGACACTGCATTTTATATATATTATAGATTATAGATATTCTCTGCTACATAATATTGTTCCATATTTATTGGTTTAGGTTGTGTATTGCAAGGGAACGCGCTAGCGGCAAACTTTTTTCCGACTTCATTCACTATTATCGTCACTGCTCATTCCTTATGGTACCTATCGTAATAAAATATAGCCTATAACCTGGCCAGAAAACATATGTATGATTTTAAAAAAAAAATTACGTAAATCGGATAAGTGGTTTTCCAGTGATAAGCGCACTAACGGACGGACGGACAGAGAGACGTTGTATATATATATATATATATATATATATATATATATATATATATATATATATATATATATATATATATATATATATACAGTGAAATCTCCCTTGGGCGGACACTAACGGAATCGACCGAAAGTGTCCTTTCAAGAGGGGTGTGTCCACTTAAAAGAAATACAAAAAAAATCGTTTTTTTAATGAAAACTGTAATTATGATAAAGAATTTGGGACATTTAAAACGCATACTTACATATGTACATATTTTTAAAATAAACAAAAAACTTTTAAACTTCAGGAAAAAACAAGGATTTGTTACCTTTAGATACATATAAAATATAATAGGATAGAGTTATACATATGAAATTCATATATTGTTGTTTGTCTCCTCTTTTTCTTTAAAATGGCGTCCACAAATGGTATTTCTAATTTGGAAAGAAGCACTAAAGATTGTGTATCTCCGAAATCTTCGGCAAAACTTTTAAGCTGCTTGGTTAGGGTAATAGCTTCACCATAAATTGGGATAGCACCTGTTGGTACTGGAACCTCATCGACATCAGAATCTTCGGAAAATCCTTGTGTTTCAACTGGATGTTCAATTTCTTGTTCTGAATCTGGATTTTCGACATACAAATTTTCATCTGTGTTCAAAAAAATCGTTATGGTTTTCATTATCAGCCAATTCCATTCATTCATATCTTTTTAGAGAATTCAAACAAAGTAGCTTTTAAAAACTTTTAACATTGCTTAGAGGGCAGTCTGTTTTAAAAAAATCTTTGAAGAAATAACATATACAAAATCAATTTCAGAATAAACATATATTAATACATTTTTTTAAGGACAGGAAACACTACTTTACACTTTATTTAAAACATATTAGTATGTAACATCGATATATTTTTTTTTTTAAATATAAGCTTTGCTTAGTTTATTGTATTTTATTTTGATTGAGAATTATTAAACCGGAAATTCGAACCTAAACTTCAGGTTAGTTTGGGTTAACACACACATGCAAAGAAAAGAATAAGCAATGTAATAGTTCTCAGTCAAAGTTAACCAATATTTAAATATTAATAACTACACTGCTTAATTTCACCCCGAAAACTACTTTGATTGCAGCGCGGCAAAAAGATACTCATGCTTCGCAGGAGCTACAAATTGAAAACTAACCCGAATCCCTTCACTATAATTTTGTGTCAAGTGGCGACATTAAGCCAGCAAGTTGTCTCCTCCTTACAAATACTATTAATTGATAATATTCGCTGTAAGTCATACCATATCAGAGTTACCATCTAAATTTGAAGTAAACATTGTGACTTATTTGATTTATGCCGATACGCACTTGAAACTGAAACTTTCACAGCCTAGGCTAGAAGAGAAATTACGAAATTTGGGATTAGATCGTGTCAAATTGGAGCATTTTTTCGACGTTTCGTCTACGATTGCACACGTGCATCTTCAAAGATTTTTACTCTTTGAGATTAGAACTTAGGACTCTAATCTTAAAAAGCAAGGATCCTTAAAGATGCCTGTTGTAATCGTATTCGAAAGGTCAGAAAGTTATTTCAAATTTGACACAGTTTATTAGCAAGAATCACAATTTCTCAGCTTAAATTCACTTACAAAAACAACTTAAAGTTTAGTTTTGCTAAACCGGCATTATTTTTATTTACAGTTCTACTATTATATCAATTATTTAATTCAGTTGCTAAGCAAATAGATTATTAATATATGTAATAGAATATTTGAGATATAATGATAACATTTAATATAAAAAAATTACATAGAATATTGGACTTGCATATATGAAGCTTTCTAGGTTAAAATAATCAAATTAAAAGCATGAAAAGTGCATAACCATTTACCAGATTAACTCAAGTAACAAGCCACATTCAAATATGGTTAAATATTAAGCTTATCGACATATCCATCAAACTTATCTTAAAAAGTCATCTCCACATTTTTAATGACATTAGTATAGTCCACTTTTGATGGTACCAAGTAGAAGGCTGGTGCTACTTGACTACCACATGGACACTCGCAGCCCATTATCCAACTGAAAGATCCAACTTTGTGTTTACACTTTGGACAGTGTAATTTACCTTGTGTTACCTAGAATCAAAAAAGCTTTATTGCTAAAATAAAACTAGTATGAGCACGTTCTAGGCGCCTTCTTTCAGGCAAGAGGAATTCATTATTTGGCGAGGGGACGCTAAGTCTGGAAGATCTAAATACTATTCGATCCCACATTACACTGTAGGTCCTGCCTGACATTACCCAGACATTAATACGGAATGGGCAAAAATAATCTCTCTAATTTGTTTGCTTGGTTACAAGCCCATACTATTATTACCAGGTGTACAGTATGAAATGAGGATTTTTTTTCTAAAAAAACATGTTAAATTCGGAAGAATGATAAAAAGTGCCTTATTCAAAGTATGTTACATAGCTTGTTATACATTTTTCCTATCTTTCGGGCAATTTGTGAATACCACGCAAGTAAAAATCTTCCCCTTTTGCTGCAAACCATTCATCGAGCCATTTTTTCACATCTTCGTACGAACCAAAGCGCTGCTCAGCAAGTGCGTGACCCATCGATGCAAACAAGTGGTAATCGGAAGGAGCCAAGTCTGGTAAGTAAGCCGCATGGGGTAGAACTTCCCAGATGAGTGCTTCCAACGTGTCGCGAACTGGTTTTGCCGTATGTGATGGAGCATAGTCATGAAGAAAAATGACTTTGTGTTGTCTCTTTCGGTATTCTGGCCTTTTTTCAAGCAGCGAACGGTTCAAATCGGTCAATTGTTGTTGGTAACGTTTAATATTAACCGTTTCCCCAGGTTTTAACAGCTCATAATAGCCACGCCCCTCTGGTCCCATCAAACACAGAGCATCGTCTTTCTGCCAAAGCCATTCGGTCTTGCAGTCGATGTGGATGCTACGCCTGGGTCTATCCATGATTTTTTGCACTTGGGATTCTCAAAATAAATCCACTTTTCATCCCCTGTAACTATACGATGCAAAAACGACTTCCTTTTGTACGAGCGAGCAAAATGTCACACGTGTTTTTGCGCTTTTCCATTTACCTGTCGTTCAACTCATGTGGTACGCATCTACCGGTCTTCTGAATCTTTCCCATCTCTCGTAGCATATTGGAAACAGCTTGTTGACTAACGCCCAATTGGTCGGCGAGTTGTTTTTGTGTTTGCGAACCATCTTCGTCCAACAATGCTTGCAATTCCACATATTCGTATTTTTTTGGCTGTTTTCCATTTTCCTTATCTGCAACATCGAAGTCACCACTTTTAAAACGCCAAAACCATCGTTCACACGTATCTTGCGATGGAGCATGTTCACCATAAGCTTCTCCAAGTAATCGGTATGATTCAACAGCAGTTTTCTTCAAATGAAAACAAAAAATTAATGCTGCCCGAGAATGCTCTTTGTTCGGTATAAATTTCGACACATTGAACACAACACTATGCACACACTTTTCCAATTTATCACTCGTGCGCGTCTTACACTTGTTGAAGACACAACAAAATGGCGCAGTGTCAAATCTTTATAGCACAAACTGCATTGGTGCACCATTTGTTGTCTGAAATCCGTATTTCATACTTGTACACCTGGTACTATTAGGAAAATAAAGTTTTTCTTACCTGAGTTACATTCATCCATGCAATTGGCTCAACAAAATATATCATTGTGCAGGTTTTTCCTTTATCTTGATGTAAAATTAAATGACTCTCTGAAGCTAAAATCCTGCGGCATTTTTTGCACCTGTATACATTTGGTTCAGGTTGTGATTGTGGAAGACCAGGATCGCTCCGGATTAGATTCATAAAGTTCTGAGGAAGAATTTTAACTTTTCTCACCTTGTCCGCGGCTACATTAAGCCGGAAAACTTTGTATCTCATGTTAGATTTGTCGATTTTATAGTCCATCTTTTTATATAATCTTAATTGAGATGCAAAACCTAATTAAAAAAATAGAACGGAAAGTATAGGAAGGCTTTAGCTTCAATTACTTTAACTTCAGTAGATCCATATATAACATACTACAAAAGATGTCTTAAATTGTTTATTACTAGAATTAAAAATTGTTATGGTGGTGAAAAAGAACGCAGATGAAAGAGATAAGGCATATAATTTATATCAAAATGATCCTAATGCTAGAAATAAAGAATTACTATGGAATGATTATAAAGTGAAAAGAAATATGGTTGTTAATCTATTAAAAAACAAAAAGAGTAAATACATATTTTGAAAGTAATAGAAATAAAAAAAATTGTAAAAAAATGTGAAAGTGTTTAAAAAAACTTGTTCGAAAAAGTTGTAAGGATAAACATTTCACTAATATCAATTTTGGTACAAGGGAGACAAGTATAACTGCATTAAATGAGAGTCAGGCTGCCTGTATATTTAATGAATTTTTTATTAACAGTGTTAAGGACATAACAAAAATATCATCGTTCCATATGAGTAGTCTTCTGAACTTTTACCTGTGATAAATAGCAGACTTGATGAATTCAAGCCCATATCTATAGATCAGTTAAAACAAATAGTTTTTTTTCTCTAAAGTATTGTAATGATGCTCATCATGTTTTAAAGGAGACTTTTACAACAATCGGATATACAGTTTTAATACATAATAAAAGACTGTTTTTAGTCAGTTTCCACTGGCTTATTTAAATTGCGATGACGCGTTTCGCTGTCGATGCAGCTTCTTCAGATCTACATTTTACACTGTCAAGTTAGGTTTAATGTTCGCAATTTAATATAATTTCTTAATTATGATATTACAACTAATTAAATTACATTGATAGTATTGGAAAACCCACACAGATTTGGAATTAGGAGAATAAATTCAATAATGGTGAATTGCTTAAATCTATGTTACCTGGTCGTTGAGTAAAGTACCTGTAATCCTTAATCGATTTATTTGCATTGTCTCTAAAAGGTTTAGTTTTAAACCTTTTTGTTGGTGTGTGTAAAATTTTGAAATTCTTGTTAAATGTGTGATTTTCTGTTAAAAGATTATTAGCATATGTTGAATTAGATTTTCTATGGATGAAACTTTTTTCGTGTTCTGTAATTCTTTGTATAAATGTACGTCCAGTTTGTCCTATGTATGTTTTAGGACATGATGCACATGTTAATTGATAAACCTCTGATTTATTATCTTTATTGATTTGTGGTTTGTAGTTTTTAAGATATTTCCCTATAGTATTGTTAGTCTTGAAAGCTATGTTGATATTTTTTTGATTTAAAAATTTCCCCACTTTTTCCGTTGGTTTGCCGGAATAGAAAATGTGATATTTCTGTCCTTAAAACGTGGGTATATTTCTGAGATTGCCTTGTTTCTAAGTTTTTTCCTAACGATATTATTGATTAAAGTAACCGAATAACTGTTGTTAACGGCTACTTGTTTTATGTAGTTTAATTCTTTAGTAAAATTTTCCTCTGATAAGGGGATATTAGCTAGTCTATGTATAAAACTATGATAAGCTGCGAGTTTATGATGGTATATTAATAAAAGGTTAGATTTTTTCAAAACTGGAAAGTACGAAATTTTAAATAAAAAATCCAACAAATATTTTTAAAAAAGAAATAAAACAACAAATTGAACAGGCTAAAAGTATCATTCACGATAAAGATAAATTTAAAATGATAAATATGAATCCCCAAATCCCACAACTTTATTCACTCATAAAACTACACAAACTTGACCACCCAATCAGACCAGTTGTTTCCTATATGTCTGCTCCAGCATATAAGACGTCATCCTTTTTAATTGATTTAATCAAATATCATACCAAATTTGAACCTAAATATAGTATCAAAAACTCATACGAACTCGTGAATAAAGTTAAGAATATAACAATACCAGATAATTCTAAATTAGTCTCTTTCGATGTCAAAAACTTATTTCCAAGTGTTCCCCCAGACGAAACAATAATTTTAATAGAGAACCTATTAACTAAAAACAAAGTAAATGAAGTTATAAAAATGAACATAATTAATTTATTAAGAACTTGCCTAAGACAAAATTATTTTTCATTTAACAATACATTCTACAATAGTAAGGAAGGGTTAATTATGGGGAGTCTATTAAGTCCATTACTTGCCGAAATTTTCATGGATAGTATTGAAACAATGATATTTAACAACCATAAAAACAATAGTAATAATTGTCTATACCGGTATCGATACGTAGACGATATAATTGTATGCTTGACAGGTACGGACAGACAATTAACTCACTTTTTACAGTATATTAATTCTTTACATAGAAATGTCAGTTTTACAATGGAAGAAGAAGTCGAAGGGAAAATCAATTTCCTAGAGTTAACAATCAGTAAAACCAGGAAAAAAAAACATAAATTTGCATTATATCACAAACCTTGTCATACAGATACCACAATTCACAATAGTTCTCACCACCTTAATCATCATTAAACTCGCAGCTTATCATAGTTTTATACACAGACTAACTAATATTCCCTTATCAGAGGAAAATTTTACTAAAGAATTAAACTACATAAAACAAGTAGCCGTTAGCAACAGTTATTCGGTTACTTTAAAAAACTTAGAAACAAGGCAATCTCAGAAATATATCCACGTTTTAAGGACAGAAATACCACATTTAAATGCTTAACCTATTTCGGCAAACCAACGGAAAAACTGGGGACATTGTTAAATCAAAAAAATATCAACATAGCTTACAAGACTAACAATACTATAGGGAAATATCTTAAAAACTACAAACCACAAATCAATAAAGACAATAAATCGGGGGTTTGTCAATTAACATGTGGGTCATGACCTAAAACAGGGGTGCTCAAACGGTCGATCGCGAGTGCTTTTTGAGTCGATCTCGAGAAAAAAATTCCGATATAGAACTATTCACAGATTTTGTTTTAGGTAACTAAAACAAAATGTAATGAATAAACTACTAAAATTTACTCGATCCACAATTAGGCCAGAATAACCCCCTCATCACTTTCTTTTATCGTAATAACCCCCTGCTAGCGGCAAAAGGCGGCTTTATCAAAGGAACGCGCGGTACTTGTCAAAGAAAAGCCGCGTTTTTGATTCCCGCCGATTTTTTCTAGAAACTTCGGGCGGCGTGTTTGACGGGAACATTCGAGACTTCGTTCGCGCCGATATAAATGTTGCACCTGCAGGAATAGGAGTCAGTCTGAGTTGTAACTTGAAGGCGATACATTGATACAAAGTTTATTAATAAATAGTCCAAAATGTGTGCGGCGAAGAAAAGTAAAACTTATCATTTTAATAACGATTGGGAGGAAGAATTTTTCTTTTGTATGGTAAAGGATAAGTGCATTTGTCTCATTTGCCGTGCGTCAGTTGCAATACCTAAGCGTGGGAACTTAGAGAGGCATCATAAAACGGTTCATAAAAACTATGAAAAGGATTTTCCATCACAGAGTGAATTAAGAAAACGAAAAGTACGTGATTTGATAACTTGTTTGAAAAAAGAACAAACCATGTTCACAAGACCAGCCAAACAATCAAAAGCTGCAACGATCGCGTCATTTAAAATATCTCATATATTGGCGAAACACAAGAAACCATTTGATGATGGATTGGTTGTGAAGGAAGCATTTATTGAAGCGGGTGAGACTTTATTTGGAGATTTTAAAAATAAAACAGAGATTATGTCTGCTATTAGAGAACTTCAGTTATCTCGTCCGACTGTCACAAGGCGTGTTGAAGTCATGAGTCAAGACATGGCAGATAAACTAAAACATGATATCATGAAATGTACATACTTTTCTTTACAGTTCGACGAATCCACCGATATGACAGAAACTGCCCAGCTGTGTATTTTTATTCGAATGGTATTCAATGACATGTCGGCTAAGGAAGAGTTTTTGACAATGATTCCTCTGAAAGGAAAGACCCGTAGCGAAGATATATATGACGTTTTCTTCAATTTTGTAACAAACTACAAGCTACCAATATATAAACTAGTGTGCATTACAACCGATGGAGCACCAGCAATGACTGGAAACAAAAACGGTTTTGTGGCATTGTGTCGAGCTAATGATGATTTCCCTTCATTTTTCTCCTTCCACTGCATTATACATCAACAAGTTTTGTGTCCAAAGTTCTAAACATGGATGAGATTATGGGCATTGCAATAAAAATTGTGAATTCTATCCGTGCACGTAGCTTGCAACGACGGCTCTTTAAATTGCAGTTGGAAGATAGTAAGTCAGCTGAACACACTGATTTAGTTCTTCACACGGACGTCAAGTGGATGAGTCGCGGAAAATTCCTAGAAAGGTTTCAAGAATTATTGCCCGAAATAACAGCTTTTCTGGACGAAAGAGGTGATGACACTCAGATTCTGAAAAACTGAAAATGGCTGACGGATTTGGCATTTTTGACAGACATCACAATACATTTAAACACCATTAATTTGCAGCTTCAAGGTAAAGGAAAAACTATTATTGAGATGATTAGCGCAATAAGTGCATTCAAAAGTAAATTGCAACTTATGATAGATCACCTGAAAAGAAAGGATCTGAAAAATATTCCGTCTTTGAAAGCAAGGATTCCTCAGTTGAATTATGATATTTATGAGGCAGAATTATCAAATATTTTGGGCCAATTCGAAATACGTTTTTATGATTTCAGTAAATTAGCAAATATCGCATCATTTATGAGTTATCCTTTTTCGTGTAAAAACATTGAGGAATTAGCTACTGAAATAGCAAGTCAGTTTAACATGGTCTCATGTTCTGTTGAAAATGAGTTAGTGCAGATTATATCAGATATACATCTCAAAGCCACAGCACCTGATACAAAATTCTGGTGTTTTATATCTGAAGATAAATATCCGAATCTAAGGCAAATCGCCCTTCAACTGACGGCAATGTTTGGGTCAACTTACTTGTGCAAGTCTGCATTTTCTGAAATGAAGATAATTAAGTCAAAATATCGCAATCGACTAACTGACGAACATATGTCATCATGCTTGCGATTAGCACTCGGTAATTACGTACCATCTTATGAAAAGTATGCTGAGGACATGCAGTACCACGCTTCAACATCCAAAGTCACTCTTTAGTTAAGTTTAGACACTAGAACTCGTTTGTTTTGTAAGAACCAATAAACTCGCAATTTTGAATAATTGACATTTTAGAGCAGACCTACATTTACCTTGACTAAAAAAATGCATATTGTGTGGAAAACTAATATCTATGCCACGATACACCCTACCTAGACGACAATCCTGCATCACACTTACTTGCAGCCTATCAGAGTCGATCGATCGTAGTCTAACAATATTGAGGTAGATCGCCAGCAGTTCAAGTTTGAGCACCCTGTCCTAAAATATACATAGGACAAACTGGACGTACATTTATACAAAGAATTACAGAACACGAAAAAAGTTTCATAGAAAATCTAATTCAACATATGCTAATCATCTTTTAACTGAAAATCACACATTTAACAAGAATTTCAAAATTTTACACACCCAACAAAAAAGTTTAAAACTAAACCTTTTAGAGACAATGCAAATAAATCGATTAAGGACTACAGGTACTTTACTCAACGACCAGGTAGATTTAAGCAGTTCACCATTATTGAATTTATTCTCCTAATTCCAAATCTGTGTGGGTTATCCAATACTATCAATGTAATTTAATTAGTTGTAATATTATAATTAAGAGATTATATAAAATTGTGAACATTAAACCTAACTTGACAGTGTAAAATGTAGATCTGAAGAAGCTGCATCGACAGCGAAACGCGTCATCGTAATTTAAATAAACCAGTGGAAATTGACTAAAAACAGTTTTTTATTATATATTTATAATGAATTTTCATCAAGTAGAAGCTACAACCATCTAAAATACAGTTTTAAATTTCGTGAGCTCCTCACTGCAAAGTGGGAATTTTCCAAAGAATCTGAAAAGCGGTTATGCAACACCAATTGAAAAAGTTCAAAGTAGTAATAATGTCGTTACCTTTAGACCAGTGAACTCACTACCATGCATAGAAAAAGTTTTAGAGAAGGCTGCCTATGAGCAATTAATTGAATATTTTAATTTGAATAAGCTTTTCCTGGGCAAACAGTCCGGATTTCGTAAAGGGCATTCATGTGAGCCTGCAATTCAACTTACAGTTACTAAATGGAAAGATCTAATTGATAAGAATCAATATCTCAAGGAGATCATGTAAAGGGACTAACGGTCAATCCATCAAAAACCAATGCCATGATCTTTACCAGGAAATACAAACCCCAAGAAATTGCACCACTTAATTTCTGGGGCAATGAACTGGTCTACACGAGCTCGGTGAAATACCTTGGAGTTCGTTTGGATCCAAAACTAAACTGGAAACAACACCTCAAAGAAAAGAGGAACAAATTTTACACGTCCCTTTGGGCCTGTAGGAAAGCTCCGGGCAAAACTTGGGGTATGCAACCCAACGTCGCACTGGGAATATACAGGGCGGTGCTATTGCGTAGATTAATGTACGTGGCAGTGATTTGGCGGCCCAGGGTGGGCACGATGGAGTCAAAGAACCTATTGCGCAGCCTACAGGGTATAATGTTTGTACCTACTTTTTTGTTGTTTTTTTTTATTATTGTCAGTGGTTGTATCTATTTATCTATTTGTCAATAAATTTCATTTCATTTCATTTGATTTCATATTTAACATGGTAATAACAGAAAAACAATTAAACATTGAGTTTACTAGGTATATATTACCACTACACCAAACACTTTATTTTTGCACTCAACGCGCGTTTCGCTAGCCATGTAAGCTTCATCAGGAGCGATGATTAACTGATTGAATCAATCATCGCTCCTTATAAAGCTAACATGGTTAGCGAAACGCTCATCGAGTGCAAAAATAAAGTGTTTGATACAGTAGTCATATATACTGAGTAGTGTCATTGTGCCAAAGATTCCACATTCTCAACATAGTAAACATTGAGTTGTTAAAAATATATGTGTCTGCTAATCTGATTGATGTTATTCTTCCAATTATGGACAGTATTAGTAACAGTTAACTTGAAAACATCCAATATGATTTCACACTAAAAAATTCAGTTAAAAAGTTTCCGCTTAAGGCTCAATTTGTATAACTACCTATTTCTTAAACAGTTCATAAATGGCGAAAATTTTTACCTTGATTTGGATTAACAATCTTTCTTTTTTTCTTCACTTTTTCAAAAGCTTGGGTGTAACTTAAACCATATTTTTTCATAACGTACGCAATAACAACTGTTGCACTTCTTGACATTCCAAAGTAACAATGGACTAATATCGCACCTTTAGATAAGCCTAAAAATATGAATATTCCAAATATAATAGCTATCATTTCCTATAAAAATAGTGAAAGTTAACTTTAAATCTGAGGAAAACTCATAGAGATTTTGTGAAGATAAAGCTTGCTATGACCATTGTTCTCATAACTTGGATCATGGGTAATTACAATAGTGATGTTCCATCTGGCAGTCAACATAAAATTTTAAACCAATTTGCTGAGATCCTCAATTGTAGACAGTATAATAATATACCCAATGCCTATGGGCATTGCTTGGACCTCGTTTTTGCCAACTTTGATACTGCTGTGTTAGCCAGCGATATTGCACTTGTGACTGAGGATCTGTATCATCCTTCACTATTAATTAATTTTCATACGTGCCTCACGCGTGTTAATATGATTCCCACTAACAATGATCATTCTGAGTTAAACTTTAATTTTAGAAGAGCTAATTTCCCACTTATGTATGACTTAATACTAAATGCGGACTGGTCCCCTGTTACTGACTGTGTATGACACACTAAATAACATCTTTGTTGCAAGCGTGTCTCAGAAGTCACAACGTAGAAGGCACTTCCCTCTTTGGTACACCAAAGAAATCATAGATAATATTTATAAAAAGGAAAATGCTTATTGTAATTTTAGGTTGTTCAAACTCAAGTTTTTCTATCAGAAATTCACTTCTCTTCGTAGGTTAATCAAGCAGCAATCTAGTGTTGCCTATAGAGAATACATCTGCAGTACTGAGAATAACATCTCTGACACGATCCCTCCAGCTTTTGGGCGTTTATTCAGACTAAACGCTCTTGATCTGGCATTCCTAATAACATGAGAAATAACGATCGTGTCTATAATGACTGACATAGTCACTACCTTTCGTGATTGCTTTCACAGCGTATTTATTAAGTCGTTTAGGTCTGAGGAGTATAGTTATTAGGGAGCTCCCCTTTTCTTTGTTGTCGTTCCCGAAATTTCCGAGAAAGATATTGTGGTTGCGGCTAGGGCTCTCAAAAATACATTAACCTCCGTTTCCGACGGCATTCCCAGTTTTATTGTCAAGGATTGCGTATCTGCTTTATCCGGTCCTTTACTCCGTATCTTTAATCTAGTGTTAACGACTCATACGTTTCCTGCTACGTGGAAGGTGGCCAAAGTCCGACCCATCTTGAAGTCTCGGGATCCAGATGAGATTGATAATTATCGACCCATATCTATTTTATGTAATTCTCTAAAATTCTTGAAATTATTCTGCATAAATTTATTTACTCAAAAGTTAGAAATACGCTTTCTACAAATCAACACGGTTTTATGCCTGGCAGATCCACTACCACAAATCTTGCCTCATTCTCGCGGTTTGTGTGCGACGATATCGACGATGGGAGCCAGATTGACGTGATTTATACGGATTTTCGCAATGCCTTTGATCAGCTTGATCACTACTTACTGTTGGATAAGGTCGGATCGCGTTTCGGGCTCTCGAATAACCTGATTAATCTTTCAAATTCATACCTCCTGGATCGCAGGTTCTTTGTAGAAATCGCCTCTCGATATTCCCACTTCAGGTATTCCCCAGGGTTCCAATCTGGGACATCTTTTTTTTCAATATGTTGGTTGACGACTTGCAGAATGAAATAGGTTGCCGGAAGCTTGCTTATGCCAATGACTTTAAGATTTTTAAACGCATAGACTCGGTTTCCGATTGCCCTGAATTACAGAGTAGTATTAATGCTCTCACCAACTGGAGCTCTGCTAACAGGCTCGCCTTAAACGTTTCCAAATGCAATGTCGTCTAATATTCCTATCGTCACAACTCTATATTTTTCGATTATTCTGTAGATGATATTGTTCTACAGAATCTTTGTTCGGTTAGAGATTTGGGTACCATCTTCGACGAGAAATTCTCCTTTATTGACCATATTGGACAAATGGTAGCTGGTGCATCAAGGATGCTGGGTTTCTTAATTAGAAAATGTAGACACCTGAACTAACATATCTGCAATCAAGCTTCTTTATTATTCCTTTGTTAGGTCTAAATTTGACTATGCTTCTATTGTCTGGTATCCAATATAGAATTGCCATAACAACTCAATCGAATCGATACAAAGAAGCTTCATTAAACATCTTATAAGGGAGATAGTGTCTATCCGGACCGAGGTATTGATTACAGACTATCTAGTCAAGGTTTAATGAGTTGCCTCTTGCAAAGAGAAGGGACATTCACTCCATGAAATTCTTATATAAGCTGTTAAATCACCATATTGATTGCCCTTTCCTATTAAGCAATGTATCTTTCCACATACCACGCCTTGGGGCAAGGCACTCACCTCGAATATATTATTCCACAGCCCTATTTATATAATGTGCAAGAACGGCAATGTCATTGAAAACTCCGGTGATTTACATTCCAGTAGGCTGTCGGTACTTACTGGTTCTCTGCTCAGTGTTTAGAGGTTATTTCAAATTTGTAGTTTTTTATTATTACTATTTTCTTTTTTTTTTACTTTGGAGATTGTTCAAACTGTTAATTGTTCTTACTTGTATACTTTGATTATTATTTGAATTGTATCATCTTCTTCTTTTATATGTAGCTCATTAGTATAAATGTTATTCCTGTAATTGGGCCTTGGCTTGTTCGAATTGAATGTATAAATAAATAAATAATATTACAGGCCTCTATTTTATATTGTTGAAAATTCTGAATTTAATTTCTACTGTTGCACTTTCATAAATACCAAAGTTCCATATTTTATTTTGAATAATATTTTTGTAAAAACTATTGATTTACTGAATCTATTGACTTTCAGATGGAGATGAGGAACTTACCATAGCGTGTAATACACTATATTTATTTACTCTAGTGCTGGTTCAAATTGAAAGTCCACATTATTGTCTTTCCATTATTTGTTATGCTGTGAATATATATAATATATATCTACACAAAATTAAATGTTTTGGGGAGGTGGGATGAGATATGGAGGTCGAAATCTCACTGTCCAGCCTATACTATCTTTTTTAATGTTATTCTATGGCAATGAAATTTTCAGAAGTGTAATTTTTCCCAATTTGTATATCAATAAAATTTTTCCATTGAGTTAACATTGAAACTTCAACTCCTCTTATCTTACCCCCTAGTGGATGGAAGTACCTATTCTTTTTTGGTGTTATTCAACATCAAATGAGGAGTAACTTGCCCTAAGTAGGCAAGTGGTCTAAAAGGAGTTTTTATCTAAAGCAGGGGTCGGCAACCTATGGCACGCGTGCCATCTCTGGCCCGCCAAGCAATTTTGAATGGCACGCGTACCTATACAAAGTTTATACATTAATTCTGTAATCTGTGACATGTTTCGAAATTAAATAAATAATCGAAAGACAGTATTACTTTAACGATACAAACAAAAACGATATATTATATAGGTCACTAAGTATTATTACCAAAAACTACAAAATATATATTTTGTAATTTATAATTTTACTGAATGCATTGGTTTGGCTTTAATTTCGGCAAGTATTAAAGAAGGCAAGCCTCAAAATATAAGCCTAGGCAAAAACACAAATAAACGTCCTCAATTCAGATCAAAAGAGCCGCTATAAGGCGGTTTTTGATTGACTTGACTTCAATCGTTCCGACGCGCGCCGCAACTCTTTTTATATTGCCGAACTTCTTAACTTCTAGGCGGCCCTTTGATTGCAATGGGTGCGTTGTTTTTGTTCTAAGAAATTTAATAAACGTAATTATTGGAATTTTCTGGAAACATTATTTTTCTATATATAGTAAGCGGCTACACGTTTAGATCATTTAGTATAGAAGTGACATCCGTTCCAGTCAATAGTCGTCGAAAAGTTTAAAAATTAAAATTACGTTGCGTTATGGCCGCGAAGAAATAGAGGGTAGACGTTCGATCATTTCAAACTTCATGGACAACGGATTACGGTTTTGTACAGCAAAACGATCGGGCCATTTGTGTCCTATGTCGGGAAAGCGTAGTTTTCCGGACATCTAGTGTTCAACGACATTTCCAGATAAAACATGAATCGTCATTTAAAGATAACGCTGATAAAAGGGAGGCAATACAAAGAGCAAGTAAACAATACGAGAAACAGTCAACATTCTTTAGCAATGTTTTCCAAGGAAAAAATCAAGTAACTGAACGCAATTTCAAAATTACACAATCGTTGGCACAAAAGTGTAGGCCGTTCACTGACAGAGAATTTATGAAGCAAACGTTTTTGAGTACTGGCGAGATTTTATTCGACGACTTGCCCAATAAGAATACATTATTGGCCAGGATTAAGGATATACCGGCATCAGCGCGGACCATCGAGAGACGAATTACCGAAATGACACAAAATGTCCAAAAACAGCAGAGAGATGCTATCAAACGGAGTTTTGTATTTAGTGTAGCATTGGATAAAAGTGTCGATATTAATGACATTGCCCGTCTGGCAATCGTTGCGCGATACTTCGATGATGGCAGTGTGTATGAAGAGCTGATTTGTCTGCTCCCATTGCAGGGAATTACAAGAGGAGAGGATATATTTTCAGAATTTGTTAAACATTTTGAAAAGCGGAATAATGATTTAAATAAAATTTTTTGCGTAACGGCAGATGGCGCTCCTGCTATGGTTAGGAGACATAAAGGATTTATTTCCCTTCTTATTGAACGCATGGGTCGATCAGTTTTGAATTTTCATTGCATAATTCACCAAGAGAGTTTGTGCGCTAAAATCTCCGCTGGAAGTTTAAAATCCGTGATGGATAGGATGGTTAAAATAGTTAACTACATTGTCGGTCGTTCTTCACTGATCCATAGACAATTTAAGGTGTTTCTGCAGGAAATAGAAAGTGCATATTCAGATATACCATTGCACAATAATGTGCGCTGGCTCCGCCGTGGTAAAGTGCTCTCTAGATTTGTGCAATGTCTGGACGAAATTAAATCGTTCTTGTTGGAAAAAAATCAAGTGGATGCTTATCCTGAACTAGAAGATAAGAACTGGATCTGTATGTTAATGTTTCTTACTGATATTACAAACCATCTCAGTGAACTCAACTTAAAGTTACAAGGTTCAGGCAAAACTGTTGTGGATTTATACGAATCCTGGAAATCATTCAAATTAAAAATAGATTTATTTATCAGCGATATTACTACAAACACATATAAATATTTTCCAAATTTAAAAACTTATATATCCAGTGTCGACGATGGTGCACTAATAAACGAAATTCTTAAATATATGGCTAATTTAAAAGAGGAGTTTATCGAGAGGGGTTAGGATTTCGATAAACATGGTCCTATGTTCGCTTTTTTAATCAAACCAGATCTAATGGATTTTTCCAGCAGTTGCTTCGACATATCTCTTTTCTCATGGATGGACATTAATGATTTTGATCTTCAATACATTGAATTTAAAAGCTCCGAGTTATGGAATACGAAATTTGTAGAATTAAGAAGGGTGTTAGAAGGTGACTGCCAGAACCATTCAAATGAGATACTCAGTTGTTGGATCAGTTTACCAGAGAAATTTATTTGTCTTAAGAAAGTAGCGTTTGCCATGCTTACAGCTTTCGGATCATCCTATATCTGTGAACAACTTTTTTCCCATATGAGAGTGATTTTAAACCCGTACCGAAGCAGGCTGACAACAGACAACTCGGAAGCATGTGTGACACTGAAAATAACCAGACGTGAACCGGATATAAGAAAACTCTCTAAAGAACTTCAAGCACCGGGTTCACACTAGGTCCTAGGACTAGTATAATAAAATTATTTGTTAAATGTTAAAATATTTTTGTAATTAAACCTTCTAAAAGCAATATTTTATGTTAATTTAAGTTAATTTTTGTTAATTTTAGTTGTAGTAAGTACCTATGTCGGCACGCAAAATGTTGTATGGATGAAAACTGGCACCCCTTAGTTAAAAGGTTGCCGACCCCTGATCTAAAGGAAAATTAATACATATTATAAAACAAAGTCTCCTGCCGCGTCTGTCTGTCCGTACGCGATTTTCTCTGTAACTACTCATTTTTATTTTGATTTTTATTAATGGGTAAAGTGTTTCACGAGGAAGGTTTAAGTGTATCATTTGTGGATATTTTCTCCTAACTTAATCGACCTATGACAATGAATGTCAGATGAAGTTGGAAAAAAATCAGCTGTCGAAAAGATATTTTCGTGTACGCTGCTGTTAGAGGTAGAGAAAACAATGTAAGGCAATATTGTTTGCCTCAAATACAAAAAAGTCCGCAATAGAATAGGTGAGCCCAAATTATTGAAAAAAGGTATTAAAAATAGACATCTTAAAATACTTCAACTAAAGAGAGTAGTTTAGATAGGAAAATATAAATCCTAATTAAATTAAATGCGTTTTATATGGTGTGTGTGTGTGTTGGTTGGTTGTAGGTCAAACGGGCATTAATGAAAATAGCAATAAGGATTTAGTTGAACAAAAGGTCCCTATTATGGTGATAAGGGGTATGCTAGACTCAGTTAGAAAGTCTTTATTATGAGGATGAGGTTTATTGTTAGAATTATCAGGGTTATTTTTAGTGTATAATGGAAGTAGGTTAGATGTGAAAAAGGGGATAATGAAGTTAGTAGGTTAAAAAGGCATTGAAAAAGAGTTGATGTGTGCATCTGTAGGGGTAAAAAAACGCATTAATGAAGTTAGCGGAGATTTTTTTTTGATACAAAGTTGATGAAAGAGGCCTAATATGAGGTGTTTTTTGTTAAGAAAAAGGTTGTCAAAATCTACTATGGGTTTTTTTTTTTAAAAAAAAAAAGTAGTTGAGGAAGACCTTATATGAGGTTAAAAGAGGGTACAATAATCGGACCAAAAAGTCCTTATGTGTTTTTTTTATTCAAAAGATGTTAAAAAAGGAATTATATGGGGTTAGAAGAGAGTTAGCTTACGGTAGAAAAAGGGTAAGCCAAAAAGTCCTTATTATGGCAATGAGGGGTGGTTGGATGACATTAAGTATCAATATATAGTATAATTTAAAATCCCCCACCATATCTGCCTTTCCACTTGTCAATTTTCTTAGTAACTACTGAACAGATTTTATTCTCATTTTCTATTGGACAGAATGTTTCAGGAAGACTGTTTGTTCTGGCACCCGGCGAAGAGACACTGAATGTGGTGTATAAAGAAATATTTTAACCTATCATAAAAAAAAAATATTTTAGGCATGCCTACACTAAATTAAATGAAGAATTAAAACAGTAACATAACAACAATTTCTGTGCGAAGCCGGGACGGGTCGCTAATATTTGGTATGTAAGAGTAAAATGTAAATTTTGATGTCAAACAACATTTCTACAACCTGTTTCGAAGTCATAATTGCACTGCCCTTCATAATTCAAGTAATAATAATATTAAATATATTACCTTCTCGTATAAACGCATCGGTATCATCAAAATAACTTAACAAATCTTCTTTTGGGAAATCTGGAAGTTGGATATATTTTGTTGTAATATGTTTTAACTCTAAAATATTTCTTGGCAAGGGACAAGTATCGATAGTTAAAATATGAGTTATTTTAAATTTATGTAATGTATCAATATCTTTGGCTGCGCAAAGACTGCCAAGAAACAGATTTGGTTCAATTTCATCAATACTTATAGGACCCAAACTGAAATCTTCTCGATGTAGTATATATCCATTAGACATTAACTAAATTCACAACACTACCAATACAAAAACTATAAATATGAGTAATAATGTCTGACTAACATTAAGTGCGATTTAAATTTAAAAAAATTATAACGTGAAATATCTGTATGTCAGAGATAATTAAGGAAAATAAAAATTTAATTTAACATCCCTAATCATATTACAAATTGTTTACTTGTGCATTGGAACTACTCAGCTGTCACCCTGTCAGGGTTCTCATACAACCTAAAATTGTACAACAAAGAAATAATTGTATTATATTTAACAAGAAATATGGAAATGTTTAATAAAGCTAACTTAAAAACGTAAGTTTAATTGTCTTTTACATAATTTGTAGTCGATTATTCTGTTACTGTGAATATACAATTTTTTTTGCAACTTTTTGCTTTATGACGTTCCATTTGAAACGTTTTTTAAACAGGTTGATTCATGAATCGCTCACGTTTACCTGAAAGTTTGAAAATGATTTATTATTTTTAAATTATGTTACAAGTATTTTTTTAAAATGTTACCATAGAAACGGATGACACTGGCGAGTACTTGTCATTGTCAACAATATTTTTATCAAAAATTTTTTGTTCATTTTGTCACTTTACCGAACTCCTAGACTAGGGATATTAATAGAATAATTTTCCTTGGTCCTGCTCTGTACTGTCACAAGAGAGTTTATATAATTTTTTTCATGTAAAGAAATTTTAAAAAAATATGTTTGTTAGTACCGTAAGTACTGTTATTACCGTAACAATATTTTATAATGGAATAGCTTTCTTTTTGTCTATTTTTAGAGCTATATTATGAAGTAATTTTATTTAACCTAATTTTTAGATTATTAGGAGATGCTTACTCCCTGCCGCTGCAGTAGTTGCAGAGGCTAAAGGGAATTCCAATTCCTCAAAAGAGGCAGATGCAGCTAACGCAAATATATGCAGGTAACTTACAAATGATTTTATTTATTTATGATATAAAATTATTTGTACTCCTACAAATTCAACCTTAAGAAAAAACAAACTTTGCTTTCTGCACTCTGTAAGATATTTTTTTAGACCCAGTGAATTACCACTTTACACGCCAGACCCACCTACTCCTACTACTTCAGATCGCGAATCAGAACAGACAAAGGATACATTAAATGTAATTGAAAATTCCGTAAGATCAATCAGGCAAACATGGTCTAAGTATCGTGCAGAAATGGGCGCTTATGAGAGAGTGGCAAAGCAGAATTTTGATGAGAGCAAACAAAATGTAGAATGTAAGTAAATTTGTGTTATACAAAAGCATCATATATTGATTTTTTTATGGGAGAATTTCAAAAGAAATAATGCCAGGTTCATTTTCTCTGAAGAGAAAAAGTACACATTTACATTATTTATTTGCTATTTATTATATAGAGGATTACAGTTTAATACAACATAGGTGCTGGTGCTTTTGATTAGAATATAGTAATCATTTTATTGCTCTACTGAGTATACTAGGTGTACAAGTATGAAATGGGGATTTTTTTTCTAAAAAAACATGTTAAATTCGGAAGAATGATAAAAAGTGCTTTATTCAAAGTATGCTCCACCGCTTGTTATACATTTTTCCCATTTTTTGGGCAATTTGCGAATACCATGTCAGTAAAAATCTTCTGTGAACCATTCATCGAGCCATTTTTTCACATCTTTATGCGAACCAAAGCGCTGCTCTGCAAGTGCGTGACCCATTGATGCAAACAAGTGGTAATCGGAAGGAGCCAAATCTGGTGAGTAAGCTGCATGGGGTAAAACTTCCCAGCTGAGTGCTTCCAACATGTCGTGAACTGGTTTTGCCATATATGATGGAGCATTGTCATGAAGAAAAATGACTTTGTGTTGCCTCTTTCAGTATTCTGGCCTTTTTTCAAGCAGCGAACGGTTCAAATCGGTCAATTATTGTTGGTAACTTTTAGTATTAACCGTTTCCCCAGGTTTTAACAGCTCATAATAGACCACGCCCCTCTGGTCCCACTAAACACAGAGCATCGACTTTCTGCCAAAGCGATTCAGTCTTGCGGTGGATGAGGATGGTGCGCCTGGGTCTACCCATGATTTTTTGCTCTTGGGATTCTCAAAATAAATCCACTTTTCATCCCCTGTAACTATACGATGCAAATACGACTTAGTCAACAGCTTGTTGACTAACGCCCAATTGCTCGGCGAGTTGTTTTTTGTGTTTGCGAATCATCTTCGTCCAACAATGCTTGCAATTCCACATCTTCGTATTTTTTGGCGGTTTTCCACGTTCCTTGTCTGCAACATCGAAGTCACCACTTTTGAAACGCCGAAACCATCGTTCGTTCATACGTATCTTGCGATGGAGCATGTTCAACATAAGTTTCTCGAAATAATCGGTATGATTCAACAGCAGTTTTCTTCAAATGAAAACAAAAAATTAATACTGTCCGCGAATGCTCTTTGTTCGTTATAAATTTCAACATATTAAACACAACACTATGCACACACTTTTCCAATTGATCACTCATGCGCGTCTGACACTTGCTGATGACACAACAAAATGGCGCAGTGTCAAATCTTTATAGCACAAACTGCATTGTCTGAAATCCGCATTTCTTACTTGTACACCTGGTATATCACCACTACACCAAACGTTTTATCTTTGCAATCAAGGGAGTGCGACGATCAAGTGTTTGGTGTAGTGGTGCCAAAGATTCCACATTCCCAACATAATTTAAATATTGGCCAATGGTTTTTGTTCCTCAAATTTAATTTTTTATTTATTTATTTATTTATACAATGAATATTACAGAGCAATAACTCCGAAGAGTGAAACAATAATCGTAGTTACAAAAATAAAAGAGAAAGAAAAAAAAAAAGAATGCCCATATAATAATTTACAAAAAGAAGTAAAAACAAAGATAACAGATAAATTGTTATTGTCATTGCCTTAGAGTTACTGTATTAATATGCCTATACCTTATTTTGTTTTTTAAATGTTGTCATACTATATCTAAACAGATCTAAATCACTAAAATTTGCATTATAATTACTTAACAGTCTATTAGAAAAACTTTGTGTTCCATACGTAGTACAATGAAAAGTGATATGAAACAGTTGTTGAGATCTAGTGGTCCTGTTTGGAATCCAATAATCAATATGGGACAGCAAAGTATGACAGTTCATCTGACCGTTAAGTAATTTATACAAGAATATATATACCTACTAATTGAGTATGTATTTTGCAAAAAATAACAATATTAACTTGAAACATCAAATAGTCAATGCTAGAAAATTACATAAACAAAGAAAAACTGAGCTAAAAACAAAGTATGTAAGAGAAAAAATACTTCAGTCCTGTAACAAACAAAAAACAATGTGGAAAATGATAAATGAATCTAAAACAAAAATTAAGCCATTTCATAACATAACACCTGATGATTTTAATGACTATTTTGTCAGTGTGGTTTCACAATTTACTAAGGCATTGTCGGGGTCTGATGGAAGCATTCCTGATCCAGTGGCCTTGACTGCCTGCTTTGTAAACAGTAGAGACACTTTTTTTCTCACACCTGTGGTGGAGGATGATGTAAATCAATTTATAAAAAAAACTAAGAAACAGCAGAGCCAAAGATGTTTTTGGTTTAAGCAACACCTTAATTGAAGAAATAGGAAATGGGTTAGTAATACCAATGACAATACTTATCAACAAATGTTTTCTTTTGGGAAAATTTTCAGAAAAACTAAAAGTTTCCAGGGTATGATATAACCCCAATAAAAAGAATAACCATAAGCTCATATCGCTGGTTCCAATTCTATCAAGAAATTGCTTTTGCATGTAGATTGATAAACTTTCTTGATAGTAAGCATCTTCTGAATCGAATGCAGTTTGGATACAGGAAAAATCTTTCTACAACTAATGCTTTGATAGAGTTTGTGACGGATATAGTTGGGGCATTTGAGGCAGGCGAAATGGTAACTGCCGCTTTCTGCGATCTTTCAAAGGCCTTTGACTGTGTATGTCTACTGGCCAAACTTGGGTATTATGGAGTGAGAGGAAATGCTTATGATTATCTAAAATCATACTTAGAAAACAGGAAACAGCTAGTGGATTATGATGGTGCATGGTCATCAAGCCTACCAAAATTAGCGGGGGTGCTACACGGCTTAATATTGGGACCAAGCCTGTTTGTGATGTATGTCAATGATTTGCCTCACTACTCAGGGGACATTAACATTATACAATATGCAGATGACACCACCCTATACTCTGCTCATAAAAATAAGCAGACATCTGAAAATACTATAAATGTGCAGAAAAATGGTTCCAAGCAAACTCACTAGCTCTCAACCTAGGTAAGACTGTCATACTAAACATGTCACTAGGTAAAAATTCAGAAGATAATCTGTTAAGTTTTTAGGGCTTTATATTGATTCAGGGTTCTCCTTTTGATGCCATATTGCAAAACTCAGCTCAAGCCTATCAAAGGTAATTTATTTCATCCGAAAAAATAAAACATTACTCGACAATGGAAACTATGAAACTTGCCTAGATGGGCCTTTCCATAGGCGACTAAATTATGCAATTTTATTATGGGGAAATACGGTTGATTGGCCAGTTATCTTTAAGCAGTAAAAGAGGGCTATAAGAGTCATCGTAAATGTATCACAAAGGCAATCCTGCTGAGAATACTTTGGGCAATTAAAGATTATGACAGTGCCAGCATTGTATATTGACCAATGCCTGTCTTTTGTTAAAAATAACCTGAATTCTTTAACAACACATGATGATATCCACGATTATGAAACAAGAAATAAAAATAAGATCATCATTCCTTGGCATAGGCTGACTGCAACTCGTAAGAGTTTTATTGTCTCTGCTGTAAAATTTGACAACCACCTCCCAGATAGTTTCAAAAGTCTGTCCACACGTAAATTTAAACATGAAATAAAAAAACTATTAATATCAATAAGCCTGTACAATTACAGCGAGTACTTTGAAACAATTTGAATTTGTTTTTCATTATTGTCTGTTTGGTTATCGATTATCGATTTTATTATTTTTAGTTCATTTACATATATAATTATTTTATTTTCAACTGTATTTGACGATGCAAAGGCGATGTGCAGGTTAGGTTTGCTTAACATGATTGGTACAAGTTATTATGCAAATAAAGTATTATTATTATTATTATGAGTCAAGTACGGTACATTGCTGTAGGGAAACTTTAGTTTGTATAAAATGAATTTTGCAAACTTATTTTGGACTCCAGACGATTAATATGACAGTTATAAACAATTTATATTTATTTTCTTTCAGGGTTGGTTGACTATTTACGACAAGAAGATAACACATTACCAAAAGCAGGGGCAATAGGTATTGGTGCCCTTACAGGTTTTATTTTTGGTCTCAGAGGTGGTTTTTTTAAACGAACAATTTATGCTACAACTGGAGCTCTAGGTACAAATTAAAAAATTAAATTATTTTTTTATTTATTTAAACAAGGGGAAAGTAACAGTCCTAATCTATATTAAAGTTTGCACATGTTGAAAAATAAAATCAGCTGAAGGAAAAAGTACTTAATTACTTAGTTTTTTTTAGTGTTCAGAACACCTATAAGATCACTTTGGTGTGTCCATGTGTCTGGCACATTTGATTTTCTATGAAACTATTTGACATAGAAAGTTGAAATTTGGCACTAATATAAGAATTGATGGCCCCATCAGAGCGGGTGTAGTTTTGAAAGTTAAATTTTGACTTAAAGGATTAGTCTTGGGGGGTAAAATCAGAAGTAAAAAAAAAAAAATATCATTGAGTGGGGTGTCAAATGAAACCTTGTAAAAACACAAGTTCAAAAATATATATAATGTAATAAATGCGCACACTTTTTTCTGCATTTTTAAAAAACTGCCGATAATCGCTGGCCCGCCTTATCTCAAAATGTACTGTAGTAAGACAGTATGTATATGTTTCTGTAGTTGGTAAAAGCCTAAAAATTAGAAGCATACCTGCATAATTACTTGAGCAGAGATGCATAAGTAGTTAAAAAATAATTTTTATATTAACAAGAAAAACATATAGTCAGTCCAAAAAGTCTCCATACACCACCTGCTTTCTATACTGTTATGTTTAACTAATTAATTGAAACTATGAGAAAACATGTTTAAATTAATATTTGAAACTTAACCAATGAGGATTAGTATTAAAAACAACTACGGAACATTTTATTTAGAAGTTACATCATTGTTATAAAAATGTAAACAAAATTAATGTCAAAAAGTTTCATATACTCAAGAACTGCATTGAAAGAAACACGTTATAATCGGCCGCATTTTATCAAGCTATCTATTGCTTGCTAAACTGAAAACAAATGAATAATTTTCGGCCATACTTTATAATCCGTCACTTGTTGATATAGTAATTTTGCAGTGAGTTTTCAAAGTAGTATTAAAAATGAGCGAGAGAAATTGTGAAGTTTCATTTTAAGTTCGAATGATCATAATTGATTTGTGGAAAGATGGAAAATCATACAGAAATATAGGAAAAATTGTTAAAAAGTCGCATGCTAGTGTTCAGTACATTGTAAACCAGTATAAATCAACGGGTTCCTATAAAATTCGACCACGCTCCGGCCGTCCTAAGAAATTTACTCCACGTGAAGAGGCCAGTATTGTTAGACAAATAATTATAGATCCCAAGAAAAGTGCACCAAAATTAAAAGAAGGTGAGAAATTGTTTACATATTGCAGGCTATAAGGGGTGTGCAGCCAGGAATACCGCATTCGATATTAAAAACATTTGTTTCACGGTGAGACGAGGGGGTGGCAGTGTTCTGCTTTGGTATGTCCGTTGCACAGTGTGTCGACTAGTACAAGTTAGCTGGACAAAATTATTTTTTCATTTATTTCAATTGTTTATGTATATTCTAGGCATATTAAGTTATTTTAAGAAAAAATTCATCGCGTTGGTTTTTTTTATGGGCGTGGCTATTTTTTTTCCCCTAAATTAGTCAGCTACGCAGACATATTTAACGATAACTCGGGAACAACTTGTCAGATTTTTATAAATAAAACATTAAAAAATGCGTAACAAAATTTTATTAAAGTTGATTGAATATTATTTTATTCTATCTTTTATCGTTTTGGAGTTATTTAGAAATTAATGGAGAGAAAAATTTTTTTCGTGTAAAATTCATTATTTTTTTTTTTTCGGTAAAAAAGCGCAATAACAAAAGAAAAACAAAATATTATACATTTTTCTGACAGCTGCGTATCTGGAAAATAAAATAAGGTATTAATCATGAAAATCGGTTAATAAATGTGGGTTTTATTCACAATTTACCGCAGGTACTCAATATCGATAAAATTTGTGTAATACAGCCACCCTTGCATATCGCGGTAGGATTGCATCAGCTTAGCAGGTAGATAACGGAACTAAAGGGCAAGGGTATTTTGTATGGTTATTAGAATTAAAAATTATAATACAGTGTCTTTCATTTAGCTGCATTTCGCTTACCTGTATTTTTTGTCCAGCTGCACAAAACATTGTATAACAAAAACAAAATATTCTGCGTATGTGCACGAATTTTCGTGTTTTACAGAGATTTGAGAATCACCAAAGTTGATAAGTGTTGGAAGAAGAGCATTAACTTCTTCCAACAATCTATTTGTCTCCACTAACGTAAAGTCGTTCGTTTCTTTGGCAAATATAAATTTGATTGGGCGACAATACAAAGTTGATGAAGGCCGAGGAGTTTGCCAAATAATTTTGGACCCATCATATAACTTAAGGGAACTAAAGAAAATGCGAAAAGAAATTCGTCCGTATATTCAGTGTTCTCAAATCTCTGTTTGTATGTGCTGTGCCCAGAACTTCCATCACATCCCCATTTACTAACAAGTGTAAACGATGAACTTGTTGGGAGTACACTGCTGATAACTTCATTCTGTGCTAATACTAGACGTTCCACTGTTTTATTTAATACGGCTTGCAAATTTATTTCAGCACGAGTTTCTGTTATAGCAATGTGCTCCTCTGCAGGGTAACAGGCCTGTTTGGACTTTTTTAAACGAAAATATGGCGGAAACACATTATGCCCCGCCTTCATGGACCACTTCCTAGTTTGTTTGTAAGAATGCGTTGTTGACTTAGAATCTATATAGTAAGCTAAGGTTTCGTCACTACTTAATTGCCTAGGATTAACGGAACTGGTATTTTTAGACTTAATAATATTATCTGGGCTCTCACTAATGTCTCTAATCACATTGGCAATTTTCCTTTGCCTGACACTTCGGGATTCTACGAGATCCACGACGCGACGTTTCTTCGTCTTAAACGACGATTCCTCGAAATCTTTACGAGGTCTTCCTGCAGGAGTCACATTCTCACTTGATGTTGAAGGTTGTGGCGCAAAAGAACTCGCAGTAAACTGTATGTCTGCTTCATCCAACCAATTCTTATTTTTAATTAAAAAACGCTCCTTCGACTTTCCTGAAGCCAACCATTTGGCACCAAACTTATTAGACAAGTTGGATATCTTCAACTTTATTTCTTTTTGGCTGCTTTCAGTAATGTCACCAAAGTGAAATTTTGAAGAAAGAAAGTCATATACACGCGAGTTTTTTTTTCATTCTTCGTGTGTTTCAACCACTCGTCAAAAAAGGCTACCCTTGAAATAGAGTAAACGTGTTCTGGAAAAAAAAAGAAAAAAAAACATGTTGTACTGAAGTGTGCTAAACAATATGTGTATTTTTACGAAGAATAAAGTTATTTCTGTGTAATATCTAAAAACTAGCCCGGGATAGAGGTGAATGTCTGTATATTCTGAACTTTCAAAGTTTTTTTTTTTAAAAAACACGCTAAAATATATAGGCTATTTAAAAAAAAATACTAAAAATTCAAATTAATAGATTCTGATTAAAAAAATACATTAAAAATTAGTACTTACCCTCAGTATTAATATTCATCACAAAAACTTTCACAATATTACAATATGTCACTATAAGATGTGCACGAAAGTGTCGCTAAATTGCAACTGATTGATTGAAAGAGCTGCATTAAACTCATTACCTGACTTCTGACGCTTATGCAAATTTGATAAACAACCTTTTCTCGGAATTCGGGGTTTGGTGGTGTTGTTTACGTTTTGCAAATAAGATTTCCTGGAAATCATAACATGAATTTTGTCCACCTAGCATGTTCTACGCGACACACTGTGCGTTGGAGGGGTTGGAAATTTACATTTTATTAATGGTACCATGGTTCAGCATGTTAATGTGAACATTTTGAGAGACAATTAAAGAGAAAGTGTCCAAGAATTAGCCCTCGAAAAAAGATACATTTTCCAACATGACAATGATCCGAAACATACCGCAAACTTGGTGCGAGAATGGATGATCCATAATGGGCAACATCAGCTTCATACGCCTCCGCAATCTCCCGATGTTAACCCCATCAAGCATTTATGGGAGGCACTTAAACGGCACGTTCGCAAACATAAAGTTTCAAATAGAGAAGATTTAAAAAACAGAATATTGAATGAATGGGAGAACGTGCCAGCAGAAGTTACTAGAAAGCTGATTGCAAGCATGACAAAAAGGTTACAGGAGATTTTCAAGGCCAACGGTGGTCCCACTAAATATTAGTTTAAACAAAGTTGTTATTTTCTATTAAACTCCGTCAAACTATTATTGGTAATTGTTAAGTGTAACGAGACTTTTTTGACATTAATTTTGTTTACATTTTTATAACAATGATGTAACTTCTAAATAAAATGTTCCATAATTGTTTTTAATGCTAATCCTCGTTGGTTAAGTTTCAAATATCAATTTAAACATGTTTTCTTATAGTTCCATTTAAAATTAGTTAAACATAAAAGAAAAATAGTATAGAAAGCAAGTGGTGTATGGAGACTTTCTGGATTGATTGTACATATTCTTATGTTTGCTTTAACAGTTAGGTGAGAACTTATTTCCTTTACAAAAGAGGGTTTTTGGACTAATTTGGTTTAAATATATAATAAACAACTTTTTTTAATTAGTTTCCACTAGTTTATTTATAATTGTGATGACGCGTTTCGTTGTTGATGCAGCTTTTTCAGATCTACATTTTACACTGTCAAGTTAGGTTTTGAACCTAACTTGACAGTGTAAAATGTAGATCTGAAGAAGCTGCATCGACAGCGAAACGCATCATCACAATTATAAATAAACTAGTGGAAAGTGGACTAAGAAGTCTTTTTATTATATATTTATAATGAATTTCCATCAAGTAGAAGCTATAACCATCTGTAATTTGGTTTGAATTTTTAGAAATTATTTACTGAATAAAATAATGGATTATGCTAAATATACTTTTACACTTATTTTACTAATTTATTAATAAATCAAAGGATAAAGTTTGCTTCATTTACTTTATAAGTAGAAATTTATTGCCATGTTTATTTATTTATTGTATTATAGGTATGGCAGCTGTTTGCTATCCAAAAGAAGCTTCCGAATATACACAGGTTGGATTAAGTGAAGGAAAAAAGTATTTAACTATTGCATATAACTTTGTTTATGGAGGTAAGTAATATATATACCTAGTATATCCATAAAATGATAGAAGCAAACATATTTTCTCTATTAGGCAAGGTATTAGTGTTCCGTACGGAACACTTATAAAATGACTTCGGTGTCTGTCTGTCTGTCACACCCGTTTTTCTCCGAAACTATTTGTCATAGAAAATCGAAATTTGGTAATAATGATGGCCTCATCAGAGCCGTGTAGTTTTGAAAGTTAAATTTTGACTTAAGGGGTTAGTTTGGGGGGTGAGATCGGAAGTGAAAAAAAATTTTTTTTACTAGGTCATCGAGTGTGGTGTCAAATGAAAGCTTGTGAAAACACGAGTAAAATATATTTAGAAGTTACATATATATATATATATATATATATATATATATATATATATATATATATATACAGTGGCGTGCAAAAGTTTCCGGCCAGTGACATTTCGTACTCTAATTTATTAAAAAAAAAGACTAATGATTTTTAATGATTATGAGATGTGAGTATGAGATATAGGAAACAAAATAATATAGTAAAAGAATATTATTTATTATTATTATTCTTATATTTATATGTGCAAAAGTTTCCGGCCACTTTGTACTACGAGAATAATTATTAGTCTATATGCTCTATAATAAACTTAAATTATATTTTTATGTTAATATTTTGTAGCCATACCCTTTACAGCGATAACAGCCGCACAACGATGTGACATTGACTCAATTAATCGATTAATACATGCAGGTGAAATTTTATCCGATTCTTCCTTCAATGATTTGAATAATGCGGCTTTATTTGAATATGTATGCTTTTGAACATAGGAATAGCGTTTTCCATAAGTGTTCTATTGGGTTCAAGTCCGGTGATTGAGATGGCCAGCTTAAAACTATCACATTTGAAGCAGAATACCACTGTTTTAACAACTTGGATGTATGTTTGGGATCATTATACTGCTGAAATATTCAATTCTGCGGCAATGTTTCTTCAGCATATGGTAACAAATTGTTTTCTAAAATGTTCTTGTAAATATCAGCGTTCATATTTCCGTTGATCTCGATCAATGGACCGACTCCTTGTGCAGAGAAAATTCCCCAAACCATCACACTTCCGCCACCGTGTTTTACAGTAGCAATTTGGTACCAAACATCATTTCTCGTACCAATAGGACGTTGTACGTGTTGTCTACCATCGCTTCCAAAAAGATTAAATTTAGATTCGTCTAAGAAAGCTACTTTTTTCCAATCTTTGATTGTCCAATTTAGGTGATCTTTGGCAAATTGTAATCGGGCCTTCTTATTCTTTTTACTGATTAATGGTTTTTTAATACCTATACGGCCAAAAAGTCCTACATCATGTAGTCTTCGTGTCACAGTACTACGGCTAACATTAACTAGTTTTTCATCCTTTAGCTCGCGTGCAATTTCGGCAGCAGTTTTCTTGACATCCGCAGTTGATTTTCGTTTAATGATACGATCTACTTTTTTAGACGTTTTTCTCAGTCTTCCACTACGCGGACGACCTTTTAAACCATATCCACAACGGTATTTTACAATAATATCGTTCACGGTTGATTTACCTATCGATAATAATGAAGCAATCTCACGAGAAGACTTTCTTCTTTTGACAATTTTATTACTCTCACGAATTTGGATTTGCATATGCCGAGCCATGTTTATGCTCCCACGACCTTTTATGAACTAAATGTGAACATTCAACGCGCTATTATTCGTAAATACGTCTTTGAACGTCCTATATATATTCACAAACATAAATAATATTCTTTTACTATATTATTTTGTTTCCTATATCTCATATTCACATCTCATAATGATTAAAAATCATTAGTCTTTTTTTTTAATAAATTAGAGTACGAAATGTCACTGGCAGGAAACTTTTGCACGCCACTGTATATAAAAATGCCACCGCTCATGTTAAAACACAAACTAATCAATCCACCATCAAATTTCGAATCGAAAGAGGAGTACAGCATGGTGATACGTTGTCTCCCAAGCTTTTCGTAACACTCTTCTAGAAAGTATTTTAAAATCAATAAACTGAGAAAGAATGGGACTTAACATTGACGGTGAAAAGTTAAATCACCTCTGTTGTGCCGACGACATTGTCTTAATAACAAACAAAATACAAGAAGCACAAACTATGCTATACATGCTTCAGGAAGGGTTGGTTTTAAAAATCAATCTATCCACCACCCAGTTTATGAGAAATGTATAAAGCGATACTATAAAACTGAATAACGTAAAGATAGAGCAAGTGCACCAATAAAAATACGTGGGACATGAAGTCGGCATAGGACGTGATAACCAAACACATGAAATTCAGCGGCGAATAGGTCTCTCCTAGGCTGCATATGTCAAACTAGCATATGTATTCAAATCTAACCTTCCTATGTGTTTAAAAAGAAAAATATTTGACAGACGTATACTCCCCATTCTTATGTACGGAGCAGATCTCTCATAATGCTCTCATAATGACGAAGAAAAAACATCAATAAAATATGTGTCATGTAACGAACGATGGAGAGGTCAGTGTTGATTTGAAAAGAGTGGCAACATTTGAGGGAGACTTTCGCCCAGTAGTGGACAGTATAAGCTGATGATGAATAATTAAAAACTTACATTTTAGTATTGTTTAAAAAATTAAGAAAGAGAGGACCATATCCCAGGAATATAGGCATCTTGGGAGTGTACTGTATCTCATGCAGCTATAAATCAATTGTATGACAAGTGTTTTGCTAATAAAATTCATATATATATATATATATATATATATACTATATATATATATATATATATATATATATATATATATATATATTAGAGTGACCGGATCTCATAGAGGGGGAAAAAAAATGTCGGAATCTTATTCGTCTGGACCCCACAAAACGATTCCCCTTTCCAGATATTGAGATAGCCGAAATTTGAGCTCGATTAAACGACGTTAACCCGTGCCGCTCGTCGCTCAAAGTTTGAAAAAATCCAAATTTTTGGCCAAAAAGCTGACATATGGAGCCAGAACGGTAAATAATAGAAACACGCTTAATATCTCAAAAGAAAGCTAATGTTGTTCTTCAAAATTTATATTCTATACATAATTGTTGTTATTTTAAGTCAAACCGAGTTACAACAGTCTTTAGCCCCAAAAACGTGACCTGGTACCACTAGGAGCATACTTCGTATATTTTGTTATTAAGTGATAAATTTTGCTTTTTTTTGGTATATTTTTGAGTTTAAAGTAGAAATATAATAAAAAAACAAGTAATACTGATAAGTCTAATGACATTTTTTATTTTAAAATATAAAAATTAGGTATATAATACATACAAAACAGACACAGAAAAAATACAGACGTAGTACCTACATGAGTTGATACTTTTACATAGTTATCTAATCTATTCTAGAGCTTTTGTTAAAGTAGTTTTTGAAACGTCAGGATATAATGCTCGGCATTTACTTACAACTTGCAGGACATATTGCTTTTGGTCTTCATCTTTTGTCAGAAGGTCATTAAAGTCGGTTATTAATTTAACACCACGCTCAGCCATATCATTAACTACTTTTAATGTTTTGACAATTTTCAATCCTTCTTGGAAGTCATTATTTTGAGGCCAGGTGTTTGGATGTTGTCTTAGGAAATCTGTTTTTATATTAAATTGGTCAAAGAATGTAAACGTTTCTTTGGTAAGTAAATTTACCAATCCTCCATCAACTACCTCTTTTAAGTTTTCTTTCCTAACTTTTGGATTTACAACCCTAGCGTGCTGTGATGGTTCATCTGTGCTACTGAGCAATTTATTAGCCATTAACAACTTTTCATCGTCTGTAATGATGGGATCAAAAAACGATAATCCCACCAACTTTGCATTCAAATACCACAAATGGTTCGAAAAATTTGGTCAGGGCTATTTCTGCAATGTCGTTGTCATATTCTTTATAGTCTAACAGACTATGCAAAATACCTAAATCTTGCTTTGGTGCAAGATGAGCTTTTGGAGCATTGAACCAAGCTTTAGAATAAATTTTAACTAGGAAAACAGAAATGGCACCCACAGAACTTTCGTCTTCTTTAGACATCTTAAATTGACGACGAAAAATGAACATTTTTAAGCAGTAAATAGCCTTTGCCATCCACCTAGCGTGATGAATGGCTCCTGGAGTTCTAAAACCCACAACATTGCCGTCTAGTGATCCAACAAATACGAGAACCAACTGCAATAGCTCCTTGTAGTCAATCTCTGGGGTGGCTCTCAGTTAATTTGGTCTCGAATTCAGCAGTAACATTTGCAGTTACTTCTGGAGTTAGCTGCTTTTGTATTAGATTGTCACTGACTGATACCTGTGTCGTATTTTTCCTTTGTCTATCTTGGGCCACGCAGTGAGGAATCTCTTGAAAATGTCTGGATGAGGTCCAGTGGTTGATCCCATTTGTGTGTCGAATACGCCTCTTAACAGAATTTCCAAGATATGGTGACGGCAAGCTAGGTATAACAATTCTCTTCCTAACATTTGCTCCAATATGACGCATGCTCCTTTGAGTCTTCCCGTGTTGGATGCTGTAGTGTCGAAGCACATCGCCTTGACGGTGTTGAGAAGACCCCATTCATGTAGGCATTCATATAGGGCTACGGTTTGCTCCTCTCCAGAGCTGTTTGCTGTTACAGGAACTCTCAGCAGCTGTTCCTTTTCGCCATATGAAATAGCTATAGCTATTCGCTCACATTGTTCATTTTTTAAAACACCCGGTAAAAGTTTACCGTCCCAATGGACAACCACGGGCTCTTTTTCAGGAATGTTTACTTTATCAAAATTTTTTTTTTCATTATATTGTTCTCTGAACATTTGCCTTCTATCATGTAATAAAGTTTTCGAGACTTTGTACTCAAGAGGGTCAAGGTTTAGTGCTTCTAGAGTAGCTATTAAAATTCTCGTGGCATTTCTGTCGGATACCTTACATCGATCTAATAAAATGGACAATTTCATGTTTAAAATCTCTTTAACGCCCCTTGCAAATGAAACTTTCATCCTCTTGCTCTCAGATGGTCCTGGATCTTCTGCAGCTTCTTCAGGGATGTCCATTTCCTCCAAGCTCTCAAGTTCCTGGTAGATGCTGTCCTCTTTAGTGTCTTAAAATATCTTCACTAGATAATTGTTCGATCTAACCAGCTCAAAGGCACTTTAGAAACTAAACTGAATAAATAAAAGGTCGGTTGTACGCTGAAGTAAAATCACCATCCCTAAAATAGAAATTAGATTCACCCTCCTTTTTACCTGTCAAACGGGTCTTTCTTTGGTAAACTAGTCAGGTAATCCACATATAATAAAATATTAAATTTGAACAAAAGGCTCTTTATGTTTGAAAATTGAGTTCCAAAATACTTTTTAACAAAAAAATGTTAATTCCGAGACACATTATGTAAAAACCCGTAAAATTCTTAGAATACTTCCAAACTGGCTCCTACTGGTACCAGGTCACGTTTTTGGGGCTAAAGGCTGTTGTAACTCGGTTTGCTTAAAATAGCAACAATTATGTATAGAATATAAATTTTGAAGAACAACATTAGCTTTCTTTTGAGATATTAAGCGTGTTTCTATTATTTACCGTTCTGGAGTTATAGCTCCATATGTCAGCTTTTTGGCCAAAAATTTGGATTTTTTCAAACTTTGAGCAACGAGCGGCACGGGTTAACGTCGTTTAATCGAGCTCAAATTTCGGCTATCTCAATATCTGGAAAGGGGAATCGTTTTGTGGGGTCCAGACGAACAAAATTCCGACATCGATTTTTTTGCGGTCACCCTTATATATATATATATATATATATATATATATATATATATATATATATATATATATATATATATATATATATATATATATATATATATATACACATATATAATGCGACCTCGATAATCTGGACTAATTAAAAACCGCGGTGATCCGAATTAGTAAACAATTCGAATTACTGAAGCAGGACATTATTTATATTAAAAAACGAATCATTTAATACGAAACAACTAAAGAATAGTACATATACAGAATAATATTTAAAATAGAAGCATATCTTAACAAGTTTTATCTTATTTTGTAAAAAAATTTGTAATTTTTGTTTGTTTGACCCTTCTCTGGTCCATCATAACAGCAATTTCTTTCTTTTAATCTTTGAAGTACAAGAACATCACTTAGAGGGATATCATTTTCTTCTGCCCATTTCATGCACACACTGAAACTTTTAACTGCCTCATTATTCTTCACAGTGTTCTTAACAGTCTGATTTGTATTAGTATTTAACTCTGAACCTTCATTATCACTCTCGTGTTGTTCATCTGTATCATCTATGTCTTCCAGTGGTAACAAATCTTCATCATTTTCAAGCCAATTACATATTTCCACGTTCATGAGATTCTGCTCAGTGAGAACATTCAGCATATCTGAAACATCTGTTAAATATTTACGAATTAACCGAAAAAAATACCAAAAGAAAAATTTCAGGCTTTACCTTTCATTTCGTCATTCGTGGAAAGCAAATTGTGCCGCAATTCACTCAGAGGAATCAGATCTTCAGCATCATATTCAGTGTCTGGGTTGGTATCTGCCACATAGGCCATAATTTTGTGCCAGCACTTTTTCAAGACTTCAGGGGAGACTTTTTCCCATGAATTGCATAATAGACATACAGCATCTTTTAGGTTAATATTTTTTAATAACCTAACAAGGTTCTCTTTATTATTTGATAAAATATGGGCTAAAAGACTTTTCCGATACAATAATTTTGTCAGTCTGATTGCATTCTGGTCCATAGGCTGTAAAAGTACTGTACAATTTGGTGGAAGAAATAATTTTGTAAACTGTCCATCCTCACTAGTCAGCTCTTCTATAGTTCCATGGTTCAAAGCGTTATCAACGATTAGCAGGGCTCTTTCAGACAAGTTGAGATTTCTTAAATGACTTTTGACTTCACGAATAAAAGAATGATGAAACCAGTCTAAGAAAATTGCTGTAGTCATCCATGCATTGGCAGATGATTTGTACTCTCATCAGTTTTTAGTAAAGATTGGAAACAAACTTTGTTGAAAACTAATTTGGGGTGTGTCTTGTGAAGACACTGATCATTTTATATCTCCGTAACAAAATTTTTATTTTATAAAATTATTGTTATATTATGCTATCTTCTCAAGGTATTTAAGTGAAAAATATACAAAGTTTTTGTGCCTTTTATTTAGTTTTATTAAAAAGAGATTCATGTAAAAACGTTTTGTACTTAAAAATTTATTACAGTTCTTACGTTACAATATTTAGGTTACTTGTACGGTATTTCTTAAAAATTGTTCAACATTGGCTAAATTTTTTCACTATAAAAAAAAACTGTTTATCAAAGTTACAGGATTTAATCATAAAAACATGAATTTATAAATTTTTGCATGTGATAATAATAATTATGAAAATTATAAAAAATATATTGGCTACAGTTTTTATGCAAACAACATTTTCAGTTAAGAAAGACGAACCTCCACTAGAGTTACCATCTTTACCTAAACTACCTTCGAGCGTCTCGGAAGCCTGGGACTCTATTAAAAGTGGAGCTTCATCTTTTCTTTCAGATGACAGCGACAAAAAATCACCAGGGCCAATCCAGAACACAACTAATGTAAGTAGAGAAAATATTCAGCACTCAATTTTATCAAATCATGAAAATTCCATTGCTTTTGTGTCAGACGATGATGTTCTGTGTACTTTACCCAAAGATAATCCCCTAGAATATCCTAGTCACGTCCCTAGTGAAAGCTAATCCTACTATGTCCGGATCCTCATTTATGTAAATATGCCTTAATTTATTAGTTTATATTAGGTATTTGTTTTTCTCTTAGACGGTAAATAAGCTCTTAATGATGTAACTCAAATAAATATTGATGGCAAAAGAGAATAAGTGACAATTTTTGTTTGGGTTTGTAACTCGTAGGCTAAAAAGTTTTTGGTCTGACACATAAATGTCGCCCTTTTCAAAAAAATCCAATATGATTTTTAGGAAGTACCAACCTTCAAACGATACGTGTCAAAATTTCATGACATTTCGACGATTAGTTTACAAGTTACATTGGTTTTAGTGACGCTACTTTTAATATTTTAAAAACAATGGAAAAAAATCGAATTTCGTGTGTCGCACACTGTTTTTTGATGGGAAAAAATACCGTTCAAGCAAAGCAATGGCTTGATAAGTGTTACGGGGACTCTGCCCCTGGAAAATCATTCATCATTTACTGGAATGCTGAATTTAAACACGGTCGTACAGTCACAAATGATGCTGAACGCTCTAGACTCCCAAATGAGGTGATTACACCGAAAAACATAAAAAAATCCACAAAATTGTTTTGGATGACTGTAAAGTGAAATTGCACGAGAGATAGCTGACACCTTGGAGATATCAAAAGAACGTATTGGTCATATTTTGCATGAACATTTGCATGAACAGGGATGAGAAAGCTTGGTTCGAAATGCGTACCGCGTTTACTCACAGTGGACCAAAAACAATGTGTTGATGATTCTGAGCGCTGTTTGGACCTGTTTAAGCCCAATCAAAAGGATTTTTTCATGCGATATGTGACAATGGATGAAACACGAATCCACCACTACACACCGGAATCAAATCGGCAGTCAGCTGAGTAAACAGCAGCCGGTGAAAGCCGCCCGAAGCGACCAAAGACACAACACTCGGCTGGGAAGGTTTTGGCCTCTGTATTTTGGGATGCGCAGGGAATAATTTTCATCGACTATGCTGAGAAGGGAAAAACCATCATTAGCGATTATTATATAAAGTGCGTTTAAAGGCAGTAATCGTAAAGAAACGGCTCCAAATGAACAAGAAAAAATGCTCTTTCATCAAGACAGTGCACTGTGTTACAAGGCAATGGTTACGATGGCAAGGTTGCATGAATTGAAGTTCGAATTACTTCCTCATCCACCGTATTCTTCAGATTTGGCCTGCAGCGACTGTTATTATCTATTCGCAGACCTCAAAAAAATAGTTGCGAGAAAGAGATTTGGCTCCAGTGAAGAAGTTATCGCCGAAACTGAGGCCTATTTTGAAGGCAAAGATAAATCCTTTTAGAAAAAAGGTATAGAAATGTTAGAAAAGCGTTGGACTGATTGTATCGCTCTTGATGAATAAAGTCGAATTTTGCAAAAAAAAGTGTTTTAAGCAGCTACACCAAAAATTTTTGAGCCTACGTGTTAGTGTTACCAAATATTGATTTAATTTTTTTAGAAATTTTTTCTTGTGACATTAAGAATCACCGAGACGGAGACAATTTTTTTTCATATTTCTCTCCTGTTATTAAATTGATGCTTATTCTTTTTTTCCTTTCGTATGCCAACATCTTAAAGTATACTTTATCTGTTATTTTTTAGGAGCCCAAGAAGTGAAGTAACAACCATAAATCAAGACTTTATTTGTTTTTAATGTACATATATAGTTGTTTTATCGATTTAATTAAAATATCTTACAATTGTGGTAACATCAAGTAAAAAATTATTAAAATAAAAACATCCAGTTTTGTTACAAACGATTTTTATTTAAAAAATAATAAAAAAAAAGTATTGCTACAACAAACTGATATAGGGTTATGTAGTTAAATTTTGACTCGCTTTGTTGGGAATACTGAAGACAGTTTAGGAAGTTGACTTTTGACAATAACAGCCATCTTCTTATTACAAAGCGACTAAAATAAGAAAGAGTTAAATAAAAAGTTAACTGTTTATACAGGGTGCAACGAAAATCTTGGGTGCCTACCAATAGTTATCATACATAACACGAATCCTTGTCTGACACGTCAGGTACGAGTATGAGAGGGAAAGGAAAAAACTACAATTTTATGTCGAGCCTGATAAGAATATTGGATCCGTTTTAAAACCTTGTCGTGCAAGGAGCTATTTGCAAATTACAGCTCAACATGAAGCAATTGTTTGCTTAAATAACGCCTAAGTAATTCGACAACGTTGCACATGACGCGTTCGACAGTATTTTTGGTTTAACTTATACAGAAAATTGTAAGAGCAAACGGCTTAAAATGGCTTATCTTCTAAAACAATTGTTACCTTTTATGAACTGTTATTTGCAGTGATTTGTGAAGAATAGTGACTTTCGATGGAAAAGAAAATAACGTCATAAAGAAAATTAGGTTATCTGCTAAACGAAAGAGTAGAGGAAAAAAATTGCCCAAGTACTGATTTTTTTACTGCCCAAGTACTGACTAATTTACAAATTTACAAGTCTTGGGGTAAAAAAAATTATATTCTTTTAGTAATATTCCCTAAGCAAAAGAAAAACTCAAAGTTTCGCTCCCATCAATTTGAGGGATTTCCTTCTCTCTCTCAATCCTTTCACCCTAAATGGGAGTATTAGTTAACATTATGCTGCCTCAACAGTCAATCTCCAGGCATCTCGATCCTGCGCGACGTGACTTGACCCGTGCATACACATACCAAAGAGAGATCTTACTTGTGCAGCTGAATCGCTTAAAATTTGACTGAATGCAGGAGTAGATTCTTGACTCAAATTACTTTGATCCAATAAAGCGGATATCCTGGATCGCCTTCTGTAGCTGAACCTTATTGTAAAAGAACAGACAATTCGGGTACCTCCGCCGATAAAACTTATTGTCCTTTAATTTCGCTTTTTGAAAATTCACTCATATCTGACACATCAGATACAGTTTTTGATTTTTCTTTTTGAATTACTAGAGGTAAAAGCTCAGGAGGACACGGAGATTTATTAGAGGTGTTATTCACATCACTAACCACTATTTCAGGAATAACATTAGATGCAGGCTTTATTTCATTACACGCTTCTTTAATTTTGGCAATGGCAATATTTGGATAATTTATCTCATCCAGTCGCTTTTCTGCTTCTGCAGTTTTTGGGTCAGGAACAGAAACGTGTTGCGTAATTTCTAATAAATTTAACGGGATTAACGCGGCTGGTCCAGAAATTGGTCGCGGTGGTGGTTCCTCATTTAATAATTTGGATGGCTAGACAGGTGGAAAAAAGACATGGTGTACGTCAACTGAAAGTTTTGTGGAGAAAGATTGTCGGCTGATGTATCTGCTGCAAAAAAAATTTGCAGAGAATTTTGAGCAGTTTTATGAAAGAACATGGTTTACAACCAGACCAAATCTATAATTGTGATGAAACAGGCTTGAACTACAAAATGTTTCCGTCAAATACCTTAGCTTCAAAAAAGGAAACTGGAGCACCTGGTTACAAACGTAGCAAAGAACGTATTACTGTTCTTGCATGCAGTAAATGCTTCTGGAAGACACAACCTCCCATTATTATGTATTGGTAAATCAGCAAATCCACGAACCTTTAAGAATATTCGTCGCAATGCTCTTCCTGTTTTGTATAAAAATCAAAAAAATGCCTGGATAAACTCGACTCTGTTTAAAGACTGGTTTTCTGGAGATTTTGTTCCCAAAGTGGAACTTTTTTAAAAGAACATGGATATCCTAGAAAATGTATTCTGTTACTACATAACGCCCCCACTCACCCAAGTGCGGAGCAACTTGAAAGTGGGGAAATAAAAGCAATGTTTTTGCCTCCTGCTGTAACTTCTCTCATTCAGCCTATGGATCAGGGTGTACTGGAAAATTTAAAACGCAATTACAGGCGTTTGTTAGTGAGCATATTTTAGAAGTAGATGAAGGTGGTAATCTTACTGATTGTCTAAAAAAGATAAATTTGAAAAATGTTATATATTGGATAGCTTCAGCCTGGAATCAAGTAAAGAGCAGTACTCTGGAAAAATTTTGGTCAAAATTAATTCCACAAGAGAAGAGACATTACTCAGAGGCAGAAACAGAAGATAATGAAAGTTTACATCAAATTATTACAAGAAAATCAGGATGTGAAAGTGTTACGGAAACCGATGTTTGTGAATGGTGTGGAAGATGAAATGACTGACCAAGAATTAATTAAAAGTGTATGCAAAAATGCTAATAAAATAGACAGTGATGACGATGATGATAACGAAGTAGAAGCCACTGACAATATTCCAGTAAAAATGTTACATTCAGAAGGACTAGAAGCCCTAGAAAAAGCGTTAACTTATGTAGAACAACAAGAAAATGCAACCGCCGCGGAAAGTGATTTCAGATAATCGAAATTTCGGTTAATCCGAATTTTTTTATAAAACAGAAGTTTAGAATGAATACAACATTGCAGATGGACTTAAAAGCATTTATACGATATGCTATCACGTACATAGGTATTTATTAAAACAAAAAATAGAACAATTCGTTTACTTATTTTATGTCTATGTACGGAATATATATATATATATATATATATATATATATATATATATATATATATATATATATATAATATATATATATATATATATATGTCGTCGGGCAGAATTGGGTTGTTGAGATTTGAATTGCCGGCAACTGCTTTTAATAATCATCAGGACTGCTTAAAATTGATGTTGCCAGATTTTGCGAAAATTGCGCACAAACAGAAATTGGAAACTTTGCCACGTAAAGGTAGGCCAAATTTTTACATGAAACATACTTGTTAAGCTATATAAATTTTCAATATTCTAGGCAATTGTTTATAAGGTACTAGTTCCGTTTTTTATATATGAACTGGATATAGTGGACAACTAAACTTAATTTTCTCTGTCTGTGGTCCGAACAGGGTAAATTACAGAAAAGCTGCTCATTCTGCTTGAGTTTTGAATTGTTGAAAGGTTGTGGCGGAAGTAACGAGGGATATTTATTGTGTGAAACGAAACAAATTCAACGTCAGTACCTTGAGAATAGTTGAATTTTGATCTATAACACCTTCCACTATTATTTAGAATTTTGAATAAAATATAGTGTAGCAGTAGTTTCCAAAGATTGCACTGCGGCGTCCTGAGGGGCCGCGACATCTTCAGAGAGACGCCGTAAAATATAAAATTTTTCACAATTTCATTTTCAATTCGACAAGATAGGATACGATTTTTTGTGGATTTTGTGCAAACCAGCAACTCACTTAGTAATAACTTTTTGCAAAATTTGAGATGGAGCTCCCTGGGAAAATCTGGATTTAGCAAGGGCACCGAAAATCCAAATAAGTTTGAAAACCACTTCAAGTACGCCCAAGATTTCTGAAACACAGATACTAAATAGAAATTTACTTGATATCAGTCAACTTTTGTATTCAACTAACTAATCTTTAGTTGTTTTTTTTTTTTGAGTTCCGGACGCGAAGTGTACACATCGAAATCGAACGCGCGGCAGTGGTCAACTCGTTCAACGAGCGTTATTACGGTAGTGTTTCGATATATTGAATTATTTAATTGTTTTGGTCGATTGCAAACGAGAGGGACTAGAAATAAAGCAGAGTGTAATGTTAGAATTAAGATAATAAGTTTAAAAAAAAAAAGATTTTAAAAGTCTATAAGAATAATTGTGGGAAATTATTTGAAGCTAAAGAAGCGTTGAGGGACGACCTTGATTGTTTTGTTTACTGTGTATACGGTGATAAAAGGTAAAAACAACAATTTTTTGTCTTTCTCCTCTCTCTCTCTCGGGCTTGAAAATAGAATATACGAGGAGCATATGAAAAGTTTCAACAGAAATAACAATGGAAGAGTCGAGAAAAGGGGAGAGCCGATGGGAATACACAAGAGGAGTAAAAAGCTGATAGCAACCCCACAGAAAGAGAAAAATGAAGGAGAAGATAAGATGGATAACTTAGCAGAAATAATCAGAGAGTTAATGTTAGATATAAAGGAAATGAAACAGGATTACAAGAGATACCAACAAGAGGTGAAAGAACTAAGAAAGGAGAATGAAGTATTAAAAGAAGAAAATAAAACAATTAGAGAAAATATGAGAAATATGGATTCGAGGATGAGTGGGCTGGAAAAGGAAAACGTAAGGAATAATATTGTAATATCGGGAATGAGATTTAAAGCGAATAGTCAACCAGATCTGAAAATGGATGTAGAATATTTTATGGAAAGAAGTGTGGACACAAAGGTACAGATTAAGGATGTGATAAGAATGGGAGAGACTATATACAAGATAGAACTTGGAAACTTGGAGATAAGGAAGTTGTGAAGAAAAATAAAAACAAACTGAGAAATTGGAGAGAGAGAGTTTACATAAACAACGATTTAACAAAGGGTGAACGAAAAATTCAAAAGAAATTGAAGCATATAGCAGAGAACGAGAGAAAAAATGGAATGAGAGTGAAAATGGGATATCAGAAAATCTTAATCGACGGAAGAGAATATAAATGGGACATTGAGGAAGAAAAACTGAAGGAACAAATAAAACACTACGACCATCAAGCCAAAAAACTGAGTTAAAGGAGAGAGATAGTAGATCGACGACGACCCTGGCAAAGACAAAGGATACGGAAAAGAAAACTAATGAAAGGAATATAAATAAGAAGATAGTCAAAGAAATGGATAGGAAGAAAGAAATAGGAAATAATTACCGAGTTAGTAAATTGAGAACACGGAACTTTAGGGGTATAAATGGAAAAGAGATTAGATTGGGAACATGGAATGTTAGGAGCATAAACGGAAAATAGGATGAACTGACAGAAGAACTGGAAAAAATCGAAATGCACTATGTAGGAATCACAGAAACAAAAAGGAAAGCGACTGCATGCAAAAGATTACCTAATGGATATTGGTTGTACTGGTCAGGAGTAAAAGAGGAGAAAAATGCAGGGGCAGGAGTGTCAACGGTGGTCAAAGAAGAGAAGATAAAGAATATAAAAGGGGAAAGGTTTTGTAAATGAGAGAATACTCTCGATAGCAATAAAAGAAGATGGAGCGGACGAAGACTGCACTTTGATTGATAGAAACGGAACTCAACTCCACGGACCTTACACCCTAAAGGGGTAGAAAGGGATAAGGATTAATAAGTAATTAAGTAAGTAACACCTTCTACTATTATTTAGAATTTTGAATAAAATACAGCATAGCAGTAGTTTCCAAAGATTGCACTGCGGCGTCCTGAGGAGCCGTGACACCTTCAGAGGGGCGCCGTAAAATATTACAAAATTTTCACAATTTCATTTTATTTTTCAATTCGATAAGATAGGATACGATTTTTTGTGTGGATCTGGTGCAAACCAGTAACTCACTTAGTAATAACTGTTTGCGAAATTTGAGATAAGGCTCCCTGGGAAAACCTGAATTTAGCAAGGGCACCGAAAACCCAAAAAAGTTCGGAAACCATTACAAGGACGCCCAAGATTTCTGAAACACAATTATAAAATAAAAATTTACTTGAAACCAGTCAACTTTTGTATTCAATCAACTAATCTTTAGTTGTTTTTTTTTTGGGTAAAGGTTTGGTAATTTTATTCGAAACACCACTTACAAGTATTGTTCAAATAACCATACACGTGGGTTTACCAAGTGTGTAGGAAGGCAGGGCAAGTTCAGCTTGAAGAACACATATTAATCGATAAAATTACTTAATTACTTTGTTAACTGACACTAAATATATTCTTGTAAAGATTTACCAATGTGTTATCGCGATTTCGTAGTGCAACTACATTTTCAAACGCTTAACTAAGACTAAGCGTTTGAAAATGTAGTTGTACTACGAAATTGCGATAACGCATTTGTAAATCAATATATTTAGTGTCAGTTACCAAAATAATTATGTAATTTGATTGTTAAAATGACTGTAACAAAGTAACGGACCAATCAATCAACTCTACATATTAATCCTTTTTATTTAGAATATGCAATGAAACTAATTGAATTTTGGAGGCGAGTAATCTATCAAATTTTAATGTTTTCTTTCAAACATTAACGTTTTCTAATCTCCAAGTGCTTTATATTCACACCCGTTTCACAATTTGTTATAAGTTACTAAAAATTGGATAACCTGACCAGAAGGTAACATAGTACAATTGGTATAACTTTCATGTCAACCAGATAGTTTCCATTTTTCAGGTTAATATACAACCTTATCGTAGCTTGCGACAGTTAAACGAATTTAGAGTTAGTATAAAAAAATATTCCTTTTTTATAAAATAAAAAAATAGTGTGAAAATTCAAAATCCGTGCAAAATCCGATAATATTCATATTTTGACCATAAAAAGCCAGAGATTCACAAAGTTTCAATCAACGTAAAACCATAGGGATATTAGAAAAGAGGAGGTAAAGTATAGAGCCTGCTATAAGCGTGGGGTCGTTAAAAAGAGAAAGAAATAATATGAGTCGTTCTGTCTCTTGTTCTTCGTTGGCTCCGGACCAAATACTAATAACTAGAGACCGGATTATATGCATTTATTTGCCTATTTTCATATGCATTTGCATATTTAGACCATTCTCACCAATTATTGCATATTTTCCCTATATTTACAATATTTCTCGGTATTACTAGGCAATTGGCAGTGTCACCGTCCGGACCCGATCTCATCGCCGAAACATTACCTGCGATAGTCTAAACATCGATTAGGTTATAGTGCCAAGGGAATACCCAAAATTACGACGGTATTTTATTCCTTTGTTTCTTGGTCGGGATATTAAGTGATAAGTAGTTAGTTTCTAAGAATATTTGTTTGAGCGTGGATCAAATAAAACAATTTTCTCGAAGACGAATTTTTATTTTAAAACAAGATATCAGTTTTAACATAATTGTTGACGCGCTCGCATCAGTGTAGTCTTTTTGCAATTTTTTAACGTGTTGTATCAAAGTTTAACGTGTACCATGCCACCCCGCAAAAAAAAGTGTCTCTTCGTGGGTAGCTGATTATCCTGGAACATTTGCATACGACGGAAATGTTTATATTCTCGAGTTCGCGAGAAAAATGTTTCGTGCACAAAAAAGTTTCAAACTGACCAGCATGTCAAGTCTTCATATCGCAGGATTGCAAAAAAAGGCCCACGACAACAACTTATAACAGCAGCAAGTAGTAGTGTTTCCACTTCTATAGGCAAACAAAAAAACACTTTAGCATGGATTTATGTTAAGCGTTGCTTGCAAGTAATATTCCTCTCCACAAACTTACAAATCCTACATTCAAAGATTTTCTGCGAAAATATTGCTTGAATCAAAAAATACCAGACGAATCAACACTGCGTAAAAATTACATACCAACAATTTACCAACATGTTCTGGAAGAAATACGTAATGAACTTAAAGATGACATTATTTGGATTTCAGCTGATGAAACTACCGACAGTTGTGGTCGCTATATTGCGAGTTTAATTGTAGGTGCATTAAGATTAGAGCCTTCTTCTTCCTATTTGGTGACCTGCAAAGAACTTGACAAGACAAATCATTCTACGATCGCCAGATTTGTGAATGAGGGTATTAAAAAATACTTCCTGAATCTTCTGCAGATGAAAGAGTGTTTATATTTCTCTCAGATGCTGCTCTCTATATGATCAAGGCAGCTAAAGTCCTCCAAGTATTTTATAATTCATGTGACGTGCTTTGCTCACGGGGTCCATCGACTCGCTGAAGAAGTACGATCCACGTTTGGAAATGTAAATAAACTGCAATAACGCCTATAAAGAAAAACTTCCAAATGTGCCTTTACCTCCCGAACTAGTGGTAACTCGATGGGGAACATGGATTGAAGTTGTACTATTTTACAATGAACATTTCGAGGCCATCAAAGGTGTAGTAAATGACTTCGATAGTACAGAGGTAATGGCAGTTCGTCAATCCAAGGAAGCATTTAACGATTCTGATATTAAAAAAAAACATAGCTTTGATTAGCACTCACTTTTCCCACATACCTGCGGGTATTAAAAAGCTGGAAACTCGAGGTTTGGCCTTGACCGAATCAATTCAGTTAATGAATAAAATCCGTCAAATAAACTCCACATTGCCAGATGTATTCCCGCGTAGAGTTAAAGAAAAGTTTGAAAACATTTTGTGCAACAACCCAGGCTTTGAACCTTTGTGTCAAATTGATAGTTTTATTAATGGGACGGGTGAACTTTTGCCAGAAACAATAAGTGCTAACATAGCACCCAAATTCAAATACTGCCCAGTTATCTCAGTGGATGTGGAACGGTCTTTTTCCACTTATAAAAATATTTTAAGTGATCGAAGACTCAATCTTACTACCCAACATTTGAAACAATACCTTATTGTTTACGTGTACAAGAATACAAATGTTAAATAATTTAAAAAAATGTTAAATAATTGTTAATTAAATTTAAACATCGTCGATAACTTGTTAATTTTATGCTGATTTTGAAATAAAAAACTAAAAATTACTACTTTTATTATTATTTAATATTGCATATTTTGACCCTTTTCATGCATATCTTAAGCATTTTTCATGCATATTTGCATGCATATTTCAAGATTTTTATGTTGCATATAACCCGGTCTGTACTAATAACATTCTCGCACGGGTACGCACTCTGTGTTGTGGGCGTGCGCCTAGTAAGAGATACTCATCATTTCTTTCTCTTTCTATGAGCGCCACGTTTCTCGCGAGAACTTACCTCCTCTATTTTAATCTATCTCTTATGCATAAAACGCTTTGAACAGAATATTCACCAGCTCTCCGACTATAATTTCCAGTCATTATTCGTCATTTCCTGAGGCTATTGCGGGATATATGAGGCGTTGCGAATAGTAAGGGCGAACTCAACAAAATGAAGTTTCGAAAAAATTGAATTTATAGAAAAATCTAAATGGCGAACTCAACAAAATATTGGCAAAATTAGGTTTTTATTATTTATTTATAATTTATTAGCTTTTTTATTATTTACTTAAGTAGAATAGTGTATTCCGTGAATTTTTAAATGTTTTTTAAATATTTATTTGTGTATTTTTTTTTCATATTTTACTGTTCGTTTCTGATGCTACACTATCACCTAAAATTGGCAATACCTGGGAAAAAATTAGACCGGTATTAAAAATTTTGAACACATTTTATTTAATTTTAAGGTTATTGTTTTAATTAAAGGTTTTGTTATTACAAAATAGTTACTTGACACAACATACAAAACAGTGGAAATATGGTATTGAAACTAACATAAAAAAAACTAAAGAAAAGAAACAAATAATTAGCCAAGTTCAGTTGTAATCTATTTGGTCATCGTCCATAACATCTTCATTTTCGGTGCTCTTATTCGTTGCTGCGTCTTGAGAGGCTATAATGTTAGTAAAGTACCGACTCCAAGGTAGGGGAACATACGGTAACAAGTCCTGAATGTCCTTTAATTTGGGGGCTGGTATTTTACTGGGAGCACTGTAAAGTCTCGTCAGTGTTTCACTGGCCAAATGAAAATGATCAGGATCATAGTTTTTTCACCTTGCCTTTTTGTAGTTTGACTGCCGTTTTGACATCCAAATTGTAAGCAGAATGAATGTAGAAACCTTGCTTAAAGTTATTTGTAAATTCAAAGATCTTTCCATCTTTAAACTTAGCACCAGCCATCTGCATTTTAGTAATTTTCTTTTGAAAATTAGAGAAATTGAAAATCATGTCCTGTCTAAGTTGGACAACGCAAAACTGGTTTTTTCGGCGACAGCTTTCAATCATTAACTTATAGTGATCCATGGTATACACAGTGCTATTCCGTATTTCTCTCTCAATGTTCCCAAAATCCCTATCCCAGGGAAGGTATGAGTGCCCAGGTATCATAAAATAGTGTTTAATTTCAGTGAACTGGTCTTTGTGTATAAAGTATAGATTTGCCAAAACAAGATTTAAATTCTTGTTCTGTCCAGAACAGTTATCACTGAACATAATAACTTTTTTAACATTAATATCAACTTTACACAAATAATCGTACAAGCAACTTGCAATCTCACATGATCCACGCCTCCCTGTACTTTCATCCCAAAGGTACATCGTTGAAGAACCGGTTTTTACATTATGGATACAAAAGTTATAGGTCCATAGCTTCCTTTTGTAATACTGAATCCCAGTAGTCAGCTTTGGGTTGGCAAAGCCTGCTGCAGATCAAAAGCTATGACCAGAAAAGAGTCATCGGCATTACTCCTTAATCCCTTAAGAAGAGACTGAGCAGCTTTTGCACGGGTCAGATGTAACTCCTTCTCTTGTTTAAGATTCTCGATTTCAGCAACATTTTCGGAATCGTGCATTTGACTACTTTTAATTTTTATGTCTACTTTATCGCAATAATTACAGGTGTCACTTTTTGAGGGCTCAAAACCAATATTGAACTGCATATTAAACGTATCACGATAATAGTGCTGATTTACCGGGCTGTAACCAGGGTAATTTTCCGTAAGCCATTCATTGTAAAGAGAATAGAGCTTTTTAATATTAAGTCCAATAGGTAAGTATTTTCGATGAGGGCTTTTGGCGCGACTGTAATGACTGGTGACAGTAGGTAGTGACATGATGTGTTCTTTTACTTTAGAAAGATCGTCATTTCCTATTTTCTTCGCGGGTTCACACCTCCCCCTTTGATCCGTTGTAACAGTTCCAGTTCTGCTGGTAGTACGACTCGAACGCGCTTTTCAGAGATGCCATGAATGTTATAAAACGCAGTACGACAAACTTCACGATTAGCGTGATCAACAGTCACATTATATTGAATGCGTCTCAGGGTACGACTTGGACGCCCCTTTACGTAAGATCTTTTTACATCATTGCAGATCAACAATTTTGATAAGTAAGCATTCTGTAGATCATAGTTTCCAATTTGCCAAAAAGAGTCAAAAATATTGGTGACCAGTTCAGCGCCTATTTTCTCAAAACATCCACACTTGCAAGGAGGTTCAATTTTACGGGCAACAACGTGCCTTTTGTTATTTCTTGAAATGTAAGCACTTCCTGAATTTCGTTTCAACTTACACTCGTTTTTTTGCCAATCATTCATCTTAGCAGGTCTCTTTCGCGAATAACCCGACACAGCACTACCATCTAAATGTTGTACACTTACTTCACTACTAGAAGGTCCAGGTTGCGCCATACTTTTCTTAAAAAAAGAAGCAAAAAAACCAAACAAAACATAAACGTATTAACTTCAAAATTAACTTGAACTAACACGCAGAAAGCGTAAAATTTCAAGTAAACCTCATTTAGTGACGCAATACCGGCGGTTGCTCCGCGCGAAATTGTTGAGTTCGCCCTTACTACCCGCCCGGCTATCGCCTGTTCGAAATGTTTCATTTATTTGATACTGAAATTTGAAGGCGAAGCAAGGGCGAACTCAACAATTAGACCGGTATGTGATGTAGGAAAAGTACTATAAAATAGAATTATATAAAAAAAAAAATTTGACCCAATGTTGAGTTCGCCCTTACTATCCGCAACGCCTCATATCATTATATTGATTTTGAATACGCTATACTGGCTTTTAGAAAAAAAAATTCAATATTCCCAAATACACCAGGCTAAATCGCATCGCAATGAACTAAAACAAATAAAGAGGGTAAGAGGAAAACATAACGTAAATTCCAGAAAATTTTTTAAATATAATTATTACAAAAAATAATTTATATTTATTATTACTACAGGAAGTAGAAATAGTAAGTAATAAGCTTTAAATAAACAGGATGACCTATTAATTTGAAAATAGATTTTAAATTCTGTATTTTTTTTTTTTTTAACTTTACTTGTCAGAGACGTAGAATAAATTTAAACCCATTTTGAAATTTTTATAGATTTTTTGCATTTTATCAGGTAACAGTTTTAGTATACTGTACAATTTGTAGTTAAACAAATATTTTTCTCACAGCCTATAAAATGCATTAAATATAATAAAACCTTGCTTTGAGGAAGATAAGTGAAAGAAGTCCTTGGTTTACAAATAATTTTAGAATTATTTAAAGTTGATCTGGACATAGGAGTCCAAGAAATATTACAGGCTGTCCCAGATGAAGATTTTTCAATTTCAAACTGTCCTTTGCCGGCTCTCGTGTTTGCTAATTTGTAAATTGTTTCTTAACCACTAAATATTAATGCATAAGGGTCATTCCATTTTTTTACCCCGACCCCTTTCGATTTGGCTGAAAGTTTTTTTATCTTTTTCTACCCTATGAAAAAACGGTTCTCAGAATTTTTTCAGATTTTTTTACCCACCTCAAAAAAAAGTTATGAATTTTTCAAAAAAAAAATGGCTTTTTTTTTTTTCAAATTGCCATAACTTTGTCAAAAATTGGCCGATCGAGACGTTTTTTTTTTCAAAATTTTCGTAATTAACACGTTGACTGCCACGGTAATTTTCAGAAATCTGGCCTAAAATGACAATTTGATTTAATCACATTATATTATTAAAAACTCTAATTCTAGTGCATAGTTATCATCAAAAAGCATAAAAAATGTGTTTTTTTTAAAAAAAAAGTCTTACGAATTATCTCGTAGTTGGCTTCTGTAACAGAAATCTCTTCGCGGAAGCCAACTACGAGTTAATTCGCACGCAGACACGCACAGACACGCTTCGACCTGTCGCTTCTCTAAAGCTGAATCATAGATACGCGTCCATATTCGCCAGTAGTATCTCAGAAATTGTCGAGTGCATCACATTTACGTCTTTCTTGAGTGTTTTGTTTTATAATTATTGTTATAATTAAATAATCAAGAACGCAATATGGATAAGAAAAGACCACTGACTCAAAATGAAATTGAGTACTACGCAAATCTAAGTGATTCAGAATTTGACGGGATTTTTGGCGAGGATGGTAACGACAGTAGCGATTATGAACCTTCTGAGAATTCAAGTGATAGTGAAGACGAAGTCGTCTCCGAACCTGAAGTTGATCCCGAATTTGAAGATAATGACGATGATTCCCAAGCAACAACATCAAATGCGAATGAGGATTTGTGGACAGAAATTCAACAAAATCCAGAATTATTTATTTTCCAAGAAAATGTTGGTGTGAAATTGGATACGACAAATTTTACAGTACAAACGCTGGTGGACTTATTTTTTTCGGATGAATTTCTTGCATTACTGGTGGAACAAACTAATTTATATGCTGCGCAAGAAATTGAAAAACGCAAAGAAATAAAAAAATCTAATAGGTTATCAAAGTGGGAAGACATCAGTGCTGCAGAGATGAAAGTTTTTATTGGACTTTTGTTGCAAATGGGACCTTGTACTTTTCCATCAATTGAACATTACTGGAGCACAAACAAGCTATATAATGTAAACTTTTGGCGCTCACATATGAGTCGAAATCGATTCCAGTTGTTACTTTTCGTTATTTTCATTTGGTTGATAACTCAATACTATCTGCCGACAGATTATACAAGGTGAGACCAATACTAAATCATTTCAATAATATTATGCATGAAAACTATGTACCAGATAAAAATATTTGTATTGACGAATCCATGATGCTATGGCGGGGAAGATTGCTTTTTCCGCCAATACATTAAAAATAAAAAACACAAATATGGTATCAAACTGTATGAACTATGTGAGTCCGACGGTCTTGTAATGAAAATAAAGATTTACAGCGGAAAATCTGAGGAAACTGACAATAATGTAGGTCACACTACTGACGTTGTTTTACATTTACTTGAGGACTATCTCGATAAAGGATACACGGTTTACATGGATAATTTTTATAATTCTGTTACTCATACAAAACTGCTAAATACACGAAAAAACTTATGTGTGTGGAACCTTACGAAATAACAGAAAAGGAAACCCCAGAGATGTGGTAAATCGTAAACTGAAAAAAGGGGAGTGTATTTGGCAGCAAAATGGTCCTGTTACTGTATGCAAATGGAAAGACAAACGAAATGTCCTTAGCATTTCAAACATGCATGCTGTTGAAATGGTAGAGGTGCCCAATCGCAATGGAAAAATTTGTATGAAACCGAATATAATTCGAGATTACAATAATGGAATGTCTGGCACTGACCGATCAGATCAAATGCTTTCGTACTACTCATCTCTAAGAAAGACTATTAGATGGCCCAAAAAGGTTTCATTACATATTATAGAGATATATATACACAATGCTCACAAAATTTTTCAAAAAGTAACATCTTCTAAAATAAACTGATAAAGTTCAGAGAAGAAGTCGTCGTCGCGTTGATTGGAGAAGAGATTCAACCAGTTTCGAAAAAAATTAAATTGCAAGAGCTCCATTATTTAGAGAGTCTACCACCTACGAAAAAAAAACAGCGTCCGACAAAGCCATGTCGTATATGTACCCAAGCAAACAAACGCCGAGAAACGCGTTATTTCTGTCCAGCCTGTAAAGAGAAGCCAGCCCTTTGTGTGGAAGATTGTTTTAAGAAGTTCCACAAACAATAAAATATTATTTTATTTCTTGAATTTGAACTAATTTTTATAATTATATTTTTTGTTCATTTTTAATAAATTTTCTGTTCATGCAAGCCAGCATTGATTTTTTGTTCTTTTCCCAGAAGCCATCTATCGAGATTAGCACTGATATATTTCGAGTTTAATCGTAGCTGCACAAAAATGGCAAGTAAAAAAACAGGACGAGATAACTCGTAGTTGGCGTCCGAGAAAAGAACGCAATCTACGAGTTATTTCGTAGTTGGCAGTCAACATGTTAAACTTTTTAAAAAAAAATACAAAAAAAAATTTAGATAATAAAATCTATTAAATTTTTTGCCTTTTTTGAGAAAAAAAAAGTTCGCCATTTTTTATTTATTTATTTTTTTCTTAAAAAAAAACTTCAATCAATTCTGCAGTTATCCCCGCCAATTTTTTAATTGAAAAAAATTTTTTTTCAGTTATTCATAGTTTTTTTAATTTTTTATTTTTTAGAAACTTTGTTTATATAATAAAATAAATGCAAGTAAATGATTTCACGATATATTATACTTAATTTATAGTCTAAACTTACAACTAATGACTAGGATTCTACGTTGGATACGATTAACATTCACTGTTTTTAATACTAATTCAACAAATAATTTATTTCATTTTTCTTTGGCGTTTAAATAATTTTGTTCACTATAATTGTTTTTTCACATTATAAAATAATTTCCTAAGCATATTATAATAAATTTTAATCTGACATAAATAGTATTCAAATTCAGCACATTAATTAGATCCATAAGCTAGGGCATGACAATCACAGACTTACCTACGGCCAATTCACTAGATCCACGCGAATCTATTCTATTTCATAAGCCTACCACCACTTTATATTGAGATCCAAAACATAACCTTCCAAATATAACGGTTAAGTTTTCCCCAGAAGAGGATTACAATAAAGCTGTGAATGATTTGAATGACCGATTTTTGAAAACAAAACCAATTACGGGAACTCAGCAATTACACAGTGTAATTCCAGACACAGATGGTTGTTTATATATTAGAAATTTTTCAAATTCGAATGAACATAGAATATGTAAAATATTTAAACGCCAAAGAAAAATGAAATAAATTATTTGTTGAATTAGTATTAAAAACATTGAATGTTAATCGTATCAAACGTAGAATCCTAGTCATTAGTTGTAAGTTTAGACTATAAATTAAGTATAATATACCGTGAAATCATTTACTTGCATTTATTTTATTATATAAACAAAGTTTCTAAAAAAAAAAAATTAAAACATTGTGAAAAACTGAAAAAAAAATTTTTCAATAAAAAAGAATAGAAAAAAAATTCGGCCCACTCTGGGATTGGCGGGGATAACTGCAGAATTGATTGAAGTTTTTTTTAAGAAAAAAAATAAATAAAAAATGGCGAACTTCAAAAAATTGACTGTTTTTCTCAAAAAAGGCAAACATTTCATAGATTTTATTATCTAAAAATTTTTTGTATTTTTTTTTTAAAAGTACCGTCAAACGGGGTGAAGTCGATTAAACCAGTATTTTCGTTTGTGTTTAAGCATAATGGCAACACTGCATTACAAATCAGCTGATTCTTATTTACATTCGTGTGGCGAACAGATGAACATCTATTATACCGGCGTTGTTGGTTAATCGTGTAAAGTGAGTTTTCCAAAAATAATTAAATAGTAAAAGAGCAAAATTTCTCAATCTCTAAAATATGTGAAATCAAATAGTTGGACAGCCAAATCAGTGAAAACTAAGCCCGTCCGAGCTCCTAGGTGATAAGGAATATATTCAAGAAAAGATATTCACAATCAGACATGCTAATTTATTTTTTGTGTGGTTTCAATTGCAATTTTTGTGTGTAGAAACAAAACAACGAGATGAAATGGATCACTTGGTTTTCGCTGTATTTTGTTAGGTTTTGAGATTATGTTTAAAGCAATTTGTTTTTTGTATGATTTTCTTATATATTAATTTTGTGTGCTAGCATATGAGGGGTGTCGGGCAGGGTGGGGGCGAATCGTATTTTATTATTTTCTTTTTTTATAGATGCCACGAAAATACATAAAGAAACTGGGTGCTTATGGCAAAAAAAACTACGATCCCGTGTATTTAGAGAGAGCGCTGGATGCAGTGCGGAAAAAAAGACTGAGCATGCGAAAAGCGTCAGAAAGGTTTGCAGTGCCATATACGACACTTAACAATCACTATCATGCGGCAGCTCTCTTGACATATGGTGGTCAACCTGCTCTTGACGAGCATTCTGAAACTTTGTTGGTGAATGCTTTGCAAACCTGTGCTGAGTGGGGTTTCCCATTAACAGGTTGACTGCCGACCACTCCGGTCGGAGTGCGTCGGGTCTCTTCGCCAACGCCGTCTACTCCGATCGGAGTTCAACATGCGTTCTTACGAAACGTTTTAGTATTCTATCGGCGTTGTATATGAAACGTGTTTCTAGTGGTGGCGTTGCTTAAAAACGCAAGTTCTAACAGGTGCTTAAGTGGTTCCGCGGATTTGCTTTTGGTTTGGTTGTAATCTGCCGTACAATATGGACAATCAACCTGGGCCTTCTGGTATTAAAAAGACATTGTAGTGATGAAAAAAAGGTATATGATAAGAAAAAGAAGCTAACTGACACTGAATTATTGCAGCTATTGGAAGAAAGCGGAGGTAGTAGTGACGAACATTACGTACCAGACACAGACGATAGTGATGTAAATTCAAGCTCCGAGTCCGAAGAAGAGAATTTTATAGACCCTATTCGGCCACATCAAACACTTCCTAGCCTTGATGAGATAAAATGGAACGACAGAGGTGCGTTAAAACAAATTTTGTTCCAGAAAACCCAGGAATTATTGGTGCAAATTCCAGGACAGGGTGCACCTATCGATTTTTTCGAAATGATCATTGATGATGATTTTTTACAAACTGTTGTAGAACGAACGAACTCTTACGCAGTCGAGGTTTTGCTGCGCCCAGAAACAAGTACAAAATCACGTATTACTAATTTTAAAGATCTTACTCTTGACGAACTAAAAATTTTTTTGGCCCTGTTACTTCACACTGGCACAATATCCTTGAGCCGTCTTAACGATTATTGGAAAACTGATCCGCTATTTAATCTACCTGTTTTTAGAAAATATATGTCAAGGAATAGATTTTTGCTTATCTTGAGGTGTTTTTGCATTTTACATCTCCAGATATGGATCCAGCAGATCGGCTAGGAAAGATTAGATTTGTGGCAGATTTTTTTAACAACAAGATGGGAGAAATTTACTATCCTGGAAGAGAGTTGTCTTTGGATGAAGCTATGGTACTTTATCGGGGTCGTCTCCAGTTTAAACAGTATATCAAGAATAAGCGTCATAAGTATGGTATGAAGTTATACATGCTGACAGAGCCTAATGGACTTATTTTGAAATTTCGTGTCTACGAAGGTGCGACAGATGTTTATGGTGGAAGCGGACATACTGAAAAGATTGTTTTACATTTATTGGAGGAAAAATTGGGTGTTGGACATGCTGAGAGGAAAGATAATCCGAAAGAGGTAATGAGTACAAACTTAAAACGTGGTGAGAATAAATCTATGTTTTGCAATGGAGTGCATGTCGGAAAATGGCGCGATAAACGCAATGTTCAATACATTTCAACAGAATTTGGAAGCGAAATAGGCATTTTTAAAAACAAAAGAAATCAAGAATCTGAAAAACCTTCCGCAATCATTGGATATAATGCTTTTATGTCCGGTATAGATAGAATCAAAGGATGGCATATTATCCTTGCAGCCGTAAAACCATTCGGTGGTACAAAAAGTTATTCATGCATCTGCTGCAAATAAGCATGATAAACGCCTATTTTTTGTACAATAAATATTCGTGGTCTGACCAGTTACGATTATATGACTTCCGATTGGATGTCATAAGAAATTTACTAGCCAGACGACCAATTACTAATTTGCCGCAAATTCCTCCAGGCCAAATAAATGTCCACAGCATTAGCAAAGTAGAAAAAATTGTTAGTGGAAAAAAAAGGAACTAAAGAAACAAAACGGGTAAGCAGAAAGGAATGCAAAGAATGCAGGAAAAATAAAATAAGAAAGCAAACAGTGTATGAATGCAAAATGTGCCCTGGACAACCAGGTTTTTGCCTTAATTGCTTTGAGGATTACCATAAAAATGTACAAAAATGATTTAGAAATAAATGTTTTGAGTTCATGAGTTCGATTTATTATTTCTTTACTTATTTTAATTGGACACTCCGATCGGAGTGTTCGGCATCTAGTAAAAATTTTCACTTGCAATGCCGATTACTCCGATCGGAGTGAAATTTTTTTTTTCTAATATTTTGAATGGCACATAAAGAAAACACATCCAAGACTCATTTTAATTCATATTTACCACAATAAAATAAAAATATTTGGAAAAATCTGACCGGCGTCAACCACAAACTCAAAAATATAGATCGGCAATCAACCTGTTAATCGTGTAAAAGTGAGTTTTCCAAAAATAATTAAATAGTAAAAGAGCAAAATTTCTCAATCTCTAAAATATGTGAAATCAAATAGTTGGACAGCCAAATCAGTGAAAACTAAGCCCGCCGGGCTCCTCTAGGTGATAAGGAATATATTCAAGAAAAGGTATTCACAATCAGATATGCTAATTTATTTTTTGTGTGGTTTCAATTGCAATTTTTGTGTGTAGAAACAAAACAACGAGATGAAATGGATCACTTGGTTTTCGCTGTATTTTGTTAGGTTTTGAGATTATGTTTAAAGCAATTTGTCTTTGTATGATTTTCTTATATATTAATTTTGTGTGCTAGCATATGAGGGGTGTCGGGCAGGGTGGGGGCGAATCGTATTTTATTATTTTCTTTTTTTATAGATGCCACGAAAATACATAAAGAAGCTGGGTGCTTATGGCAAAAAAAACTACGATCCCGTGTATTTAGAGAGAGCGCTGGATGCAGTGCGCAAAAAAAAGACTGAGCATGCGAAAAGCGTCAGAAAGGTTTGCAGTGCATATACGACACTTCACAATCACTATCATGCGGCAGCTCTCTTGACATATGGTGGTCAACCTGCTCTTGACGAGCATTCTAAAACTTTGTTAGTGAATGCTTTGCAAACCTGTGCTGAGTGGGGTTTCCCATTAAAGCCCATTGATATTAGGCGAATCACGCAGCCATATTTAAATAGTCGCGGCATCACTGAAAAGCGATTTAAAAATAATATGCCAGGAGAAGGGTGGTTTAATGGTCTAATGAAGAGGCATCCTCAGCTTACAGTCAAGCTTGCGGAGAATACAAAGCGAGTGAGAGCCGCTGTAACATACAAGATTGTTGAGGAATATTTCCGAAATGTGGCGGATATAATCAGAGATATCCCACCACAAAACGTTGTAAACTATGACGAAACAAACTTCGTTGACGATCCCGGAGCGGTTAAAGCAAACACGCCCACAGGGCACTTGACACCACCAAAAGCAGCACAACAGTTATGTTCACAATAGCTGCTGATGGAACTCGTCTCCCTACTTATACAGTGTACAAAGCCAAACATATTTATGAAGGTTGGAAGGATGGCGGATTACCAGGAGCAATTTATAACAGGTCTCCAAAGGGATGGTTTGATTCTGAATTGTTTGACGATTGGTTCAGGACCGTGGCATTTCCATTTTTCCGAAAATTAGAAGGAACCAAGTTGCTTATTGGAGATAACTTGCAAAGTCATATGACTGTTAGTGTCATTCAAGAGTGCGAAAATAACAACATTAAGTTTGTCTTACTCCCCCCCAATTCGACCCACATGCTCCAGCCACTGGACGTGGCATATTTTCGTCCTCTCAAAGCATCATGGAAAAGAGCACTGGAGGAATGGAAACTAAAGAATAGGGGGGTTTTACCAAAAACTATATTTCCTAGGATGTTGAAAACCACGATTGAAGGACTTGAGGATCGCGAAATGAACAATATTTTAGCTGGATTTAGAGCCTGCGGCCTAGTCCCCTTCAATCCCGATGCTGTTTTCTTGCAAAAATAAAAAGAAAAGAGCCTACTACACCGGAGGAAGGAAACGTGGCAGAAACTTCAATGACTGCAGTGCTTGTAGATTATCTACGCGAGCTCAAGACTGGGCCTAATGATGCTTCAAAGCGAGGAAAAAGACTAAACATAGCCGCTGGCAAAAGCATAGGCACAGAAGATTTGGAAAAAGAGAACCAGAGCAGTTGCAAGCAACCCAAAACACGTAAGAGGCAAATAAGCGACAGCGAAGAGGAAGATGACTTACAGACATTGGAGGCGGAGGAACAGCATATCAACACAAAATAATTATGAAATTGGAGAAAGTTCTGCTGAGCCAACCAATATTATTCTTGATTCATCCAGGAACTGAGATATAGGACAATTTATCATCACAAAATATGAAACAAATAAGAGAGATCGATTTTATATCGCTAAAATTATTGAAATATCAGGGACTGAGATAGTTGTAAGTACACTGCGTAAACATCCATCCATGAAATCTTTGTTTTTCATTTATCCAAATATTCCGGATGAGTCTGTCATAAACAGGGAACAGATTGTCCGACAAGTTAATTTAAAATCACTAAAGCGGGGCAAACATTTCTTCTCGCTTAGAAAAAACGAAATGGAAACACTCCAGTGAAAAATTTTTGTGTGTTCATTCATTTCGTAATTGTTTGAATTCTGTTTTTTAGTTTTATTTTTGCCTGTATTTTTATTTTTAAGTATAGTTTGTTTATTTAAGGTTTATGTCATTAAAAAAACAATGGCTGTGTAAAGCTTGTCCAAAGAATAAACGTTTATATTTCCTTAATTTGTGTTTTATTGCAAAATTCTACAAATGTAGGTTGTTCCTTGGTTCTTACATATAATTTTTTAAATTTTTTACTGATCGACTTCATCCCGAACAATCCTAAAGTGGGAAATATGCATTTTAAAATGGGTGATCGACTTCACCCCGAACCCTGGGGTGAAGTCGATCACCTTTTAATTCAAAATAAAAAAAAAAAATTTGCATCTATGACCTTACTCCAGTCACCAATCGATAACCTAAGTATCAAGGAAGTTATATTTTTAATTGCATTAAAATATAATTATTTTTTATTCAGTTATCTCAAAAAAACGTATTTTTTTGATCGACTTCACCCCGTTTGACGGTACATTTAATTACGAAAATTTTGAAAAAAAAAAAATGTCTCGTTCGGCCAATTTTTGACAAAGTTATGGCAATTTGAAAAAAAAAGAGCCATTTTTTTTGAAAAATTCATAACTTTTTTTGAGATGGGTAAAAAAATTTGAAAAAATTCTGACAACCGTTTTTCATAGGGTAGAAAAAGATAAAAAACTTTCAGCCAAATCGAAAGGGGTCGGGGTCAAAAGTGGTCGATTTGGCATGGAATGACCCATAAGTATTTCATACAATTGAAGATGTTTTCTAATCACACACTAATAGGTCACCCTTTATATTTAGTTTTTTTTACAAATCTATTAGATCTCTAGCTCTGTGAAATGCTGGTCTCAAAATTTTCGTTATATTTTTAATAGAAGAGATAAGTAATGAAATCTCATAAAATTTGAAAACTTACTGTTACAATTAGCCAACAGTTATAGAACCATTGAAAAATAAAGTGTTTTTTTTATAAAAATTCCCTCCTACTTTTTCAAATAATTTTTTAGATAAAAGAAATGTCGAGAATTAAATTTTGGAGCTACAAACAATATTTTAAGTAAGACTTATAAAAAATTATAACATCTTTATACAATATTAGATTATATCTTTGTTATACTAATATTTAGGTAATACTTTTATTTACAAAAATTTAGGTACTTTCAAAATAAGCTATAGCAAGAACTCATTTACAATGAACACTCCTTAGCTGGACAAAGTGTATTTAGCGTTTGTAAAGTAACAAACAAAACAAAAACTTCGTGACTTAGCAGACAACAATTGTACTATTTAATTAAAAATACGAAAGGTTGAAGAAAATGGAATCTCCGGACGCACTCACTACTGGTCTCATCAGGTCAATGCAGAAAAGGCAGTGTCTGGCGTTCTACAACATGGACATACTGATGCTGCCGATCGTATATCGAGCTAATGAGTTTCAATAAGAGCGAACAATGTACTGGTTCGGTATTCAGGTAAGGAGTGCGTGTGAGGGCGTCCACTGTCTTGAGCCCCTTCCCCGTACTTTTAAAGTAATGGGAAAGATTACTGACAATCTTCGTCCGTTAATTGAGCAGGTTTTTTTCTTCTGAGCTAAGTAAATGTTTCATAACAAGAAACGGAAGCGATAGGGATATCTTATACCTATTTATACTAAATCAAAAACGTTAGCAATAGTAATTTTCATTGTAAATCCAACATCTTCAATGTTGGTAATTACATCAAAAGTGTAACGTTTAAATATATCTAGTAATGTTAGATTTTTTAATGTTCATTGTAAATGGTGCCTAATTTAATTTTACATTATGTAAGTAGGTAGTTTGAAACCATCACAACAATATTCTTATATACAAGATATCACGGTTAGTATAGTACTATCTAGAAAACGTAGACAAACAAAAAGGAAAAACTAAATGCGTATTTATTAATAAAGGTGTTTGTACATCTTTAAAAATGAGAATGAAATTTTAAATAATATTCATCATTTTATCAAATCTCCACTTGGAATAATTAAAAAATCTAAAAATATTTTAAAGCATTTACATTAATTGAGCCGGATATGAACCAAATGCGGATCACACTAATATTTTGTTTTTGGTCTTATTTTTCTTCTGTTGCAAGTTTCAGATTGTACAAAGAAGACCCGCGACTCGAGTGGATAAATGAAATCGGCAGTTGGAAAGTTCCATTATTAAAGTGAGCAGACGCGTGGATACAAAATCTTAAATTGGGGAACTAGAATTTTCAGAATTTTTTTCCGTGGAAATCAGACAATGGATAAGTAAGAACACCTTTAGAAAAAAACTTTGTTTGGACTCTTCCCAGAACTGTAGGAAATCGTGTTTGTTTTCCACCGAGTGCAATTTATAGCGTGAGACCAATGTGAATCGCCTTTTCCGCACACGTGTCGCTTTTGTAGCGCTTTAAGGACCTTCCTGCGGCACGTGTGCTATGACCATATATATATATATATATATATATATATATATATATATATATATATATATATATATATATATATATATATGGGACGTTCTTTATCCCTTGGAACAAGGCTCTGTCCAAAATTCATGTTGATGGATTTTAGTGATCTTGGGCTAGTGTGGCCTTTTGGAAAATTTCATAATGGCGGCTCAATATGGCGGACCGAAATCAGAGAAAAATCAGGATTTTGGAGTAAAAAAATTAGCAAAAAAAAAAATTTACGGCCGATTCGATTGGTTTTGGGTGGAAATTGTTTGTAATTGATAGCCCTAAAAAGTTGGATACGTGGGTTGGCGAAATCCAACATGGCGAATCCAAGATGGCGGCTGAAACCTCAAAATCGTCGAAAAATGAAAAAAAGACTCTGACTAGAGTTTTTGACACTTAACCTGATTATATTGACCTCAAATGTTGAGTTTCAATCACTCATTACATATACAAGTTATTATGAATCTAGAATCCAAAATGGCGGTTCCGATTAACCTCAAAAGGTAATAAAATCGGTGAAATTTAGGTGGAAACAGTCCCGAACGAGTATATTAATGGCCACCTAGCGGTGAAATAGAAAACTTTTCACTTTCGCAACTACTTCTATAACCTGTTTCAATAAATATGAATACAAAATTTATTGTAATAAAGTTTTCGATGACGATGAGGTTTTCCCTTCTGACTCTTAAAGATATAAAATTCTGAATATTCTGAATGAATTATTGAGATCAATATTTTAAGCAGATTTTAAATAGAGTTTTAGAGACTAAAATTCGGTTCAATAGACTTTTAGAGTAAACTACTCTTTTTTTATTATTTGCGTTAAAAAACCAGTCATTCCTCGATATATTTCATAATAGTCATAAAATACAGTAGGATAATCATATATTTTATAACTATTTTAAATCTAACCTTGTATGTTCAATATTTATGTGACAGTCATGTCACATTCTTCTGAAAAAGTTAGTCATAGATGTTGTAATCCCTTCGGTAAAAAAGGGCATAAAGGAAAAGATCTGCGCCGGGTTTCAAATTCATTTTTATCCAAGCATCCTGATATTTTCTGAAAAAGCTGTGATTTGTACAAATTGTAGAAAGGAGAACTATAATTCCTCCACCACCACGAGATAACACGTTTTGCTTAAGAATTTCAAATAAATGGGTTGTTCGAGTTCATTTGACAGTGGGTTTTTCCTGATATAAGGCATTGCTTGACGCCATTTTAACTCCGCGATATTTGATTTATGAAGTTTGACTTCATGATACAGAAAAGCAATCATTTGACGATCTATGAACCATCGATATACTCGTTCGGGACTGTTTCCACCCAAATTTCCACGTTTTTTACCGATTTTATTACATTTTGAGGTTAATCGGGGCCGCCATTTTGCATTTTAGATTCATAATAACCTGTATATGTAATGAGTGATTGAATTATATTCAGGTTAAGTGTCAAAAACCCTAGTCATAGTCTTGATTTTTTCTTTTTTCGACGATTTTGAGGTTTCAGCAGCCATCTTGGATTCACCATGTTGGATTTCGCCAACCTACCTATCCAACTTTTTAGGGCTTTCAATTACAAACAATTTGCATCCAAAACCAATCGAATCGGCCGTAATTTTTTTTTTTGCTAATTTTTTACTCCAAAATCTTGATTTTTCTCTGATTTCGGTCCGCTATATTGAGCCACCATTTTAAAATTTTCCAAAAGGCCACACTAGCCCATAAAGAGAGATCAATAACGAAAATTTTAAGCCCAAGATCACTAAAATCCATCAACATGAATTTTGGGCAGAGCCTTGACAAAGAACGTCCCATATATATATATATATATATATATATATATATATATATATATATATATATATATATATATATATATATATATATATATAGATAGGGTGTCCCAATATTCCGTGTATATAGAGTTATTGTGAATTTCTGGGATGAAAATATGACCATTTAACCCAACTTACCTTTGTCCAAAAATTCGTAATTTTTGAGATAAAGGGTGTCAAAGTTATACTTTTATTTTAGTTGTTCTTAAGTAGCTTTCTTACTAATTGTACTATTTGTACAAGATTCGATGCTAAAAGATTTTCTGAGATGAGAAATAGAAATCAGTTCTCAGTTTTATTGTGAATTGTAGGGGCGCCACTTATTGCACTGTGTATACTTTTAAATTGTCATAACTTTTTTGTACCACTCTGTATGATAATTTTAATTAAATATTCGTATTTTCCGCCTTCCCCTGTCTAAAAAAGCTCTCTTGGTAAATGTTGCTCCGAGCAACAGTTTCTGAGATAATGGAATGTTTGTTTCCATTTTTTAATTCCATTGTCAAATTCGCAAATATCCAGGCTTAGGACAGGTCGAAAAGAATAGTCTTTGAAATTTGGAGCATGCTTAAAGGCAAACAGGCTAACAACAAAAATAGATTTATAAAACAACAGGTCAACAACAGTAAGAATATAAAAACCAACTGGCTAAGGACATAAAAGATTACCCACAAATTGATAAATGCGAAAAACAAACATCCCACTATCTCAGAAACTGTTGCTCAGAGCATCATTTACCAAGAGAGTTTTTTTAGGCTGGAGAAGGTGGAGAATACGAATATTTAATTAAAAATATCATACAGAGTGGTATAAAAAAGCTGTGACAATTTAAAAGTATACACAGTGCAATAAGTGGCGCCCCTACAATTTACAACACAACTATGAGCTGATTTCGATTTCTCATCTCAGAAAACCCCTTAGCACCGAATCTTGTACAAATAGTAAAATTATTAAGAAAGCTATTTAAGAAAAACTAAAATAAAAGTATTTGACACCATGTATTTCAAAAATTACGAATTTTTGGAGTAAGGTAAGTTGGGCTAAATGGTCATATTTTCATATATATATACATATATATATATATATATATATATATATATATATATATATATATATATATATATATATATATTATATTTATATATTTATTTATATATATATATATATATATATATATATATATATATATATATATATATATATATATATATATATATGTATATATATATATATATATATATATATATATATATATATATATATATATATATATATATATATATATATAATATATATATATATATATATATATATATATATATATATATATATATATATATATAATCGTTCCAAAATGATGAGGTTCTCTATAGATGTAAACCTTTAACTCCCTACCCCAGCCATACTTAAACTGCGGCTCGCCAAGCTTTTGTAAGTGGCCCACCCGACGTAGCTTCAAATTCTATGTAACTAAGTCAATTATTTCAAATTTCGCGGGACTAATAGGCGCACGAGGTCACCGCGTGAGTTGCACTGGTTGAATTAGACGCGCAACGGGCGCCCGCCCCCTCCTTCACCCCCGCGTCGGCTCTCATGTCATCGCGCTCATATGCTATCGAAATGAAAAATGATACAAACTTAGAAGTTGTTTTTAAAGAAAAGAGAGAGAAGAAAGAGTACGTTGAATTTTGGACAATAGCGCCCGAGCAATATAAGACTGTTAAAAATATGCCCAAATTCTGCTTACGTTGTTTGCATGGACATATGTTTGTGAATTATCCTATTCTAAAATGAAATATGCAAAGAACATATACAGAAACCGCCTTACAGATTTTCATCTCGATGACGTATTAAGAGTAGTGTGCAGCAATTACAAGCCAGATGTAGATGAAATTGTTAAAAAATGTTCCCAATGTCATCGTTCTCACTAAAATTTAAATAAACTGTTAAACTGTAATATGTTTTTTCATTAACACCTAAATAACAGTTGCTGTGATTTTTGACGCGCGACACAGCTATAAATGTGTAGGTGGCCCAAGACAAAAAAAGTTTGAGTATGGCTGCCCTACCCCATTCGTTTCACCCAATATATCGTCTGCTATAAATAATTAGCTACAATTTTATAGAAAATCCCAACCAAAAACTGAAACTGTACAATATATAACGATTCTCACACCTTTCACCTTCTGCCCCGTTAACAGTAAAAATAACGAAAAAATAATGTAACGCCTCGATCCCGCTCAAAAACGATCATCTCGTTAAATATTATCTATATACCACGTTTGAAATTGATATCCGATTTCTTTCGAGAGTTATCGTGCCAACAGACCGATGGAAATGAATGACTATGTTTTTAGTCTTCCGTACGGCACACTTGTAAGATCACTTTGGTGTCTGCCCGTTCATCTGTCTGTCTGCTACACCCTATTTTCTCCGAAACTATTTGACATAGAAAGTTGAAATTTGGCACTAATATAGGAATTGATGGCCTCATAACAACCGTGTAGTTTTGAAAGTTAAATTTCGACTTAAGGGGGCTAGTTTTGGGGGGTGAAATCAGAAATGAAAAAAATTTTTTTACCAGGTCACCGAAAGGGGGGGTCCAATGAAAGCTTGTAAAAAGACGAATTCATATATATATATATATATATATATATATATATATATATATATATATATATATATATATATAAATAATGTAATACTTGCGCACAATTATCTTTGTATTATTTTTAAAAAAGCGCGAAAAAATCGCTGTCCCCTCCTCTTATCTCGAAAAGTATTGATTAAAATATTCTGAAAAAATTCTGGAATATTCAGGGTGTAGATTGAAGGGAAATTATCACGAGTGCATAAAGATCGGAAAAAAAACTTTGTTGAAAACGCATTTTGGGATGTGTTTTGTGACGTCACTGGTCATTTTGTACTTCCGAAACAAAAATTTTTATTTCGAAAGCAATCAACGTACGGAACACTAACTGCGCAAGTCCAACTTGCACTTGACCGGTTATTTTTTATGACCCAGGAAACCTAAAAAATGAAGAAAAGTAAAAATCGCAGAGAGTAATTTTTCACGAATACTTGTAAAAAGACAGTAAATCGGGCAAGTATCACAAAGTTAAAGAAAAAAAAATGATTACAATGGAGCTTTAAAAACTTAAACTCTTGTAAAACACCTTTAAAAAATAAATAATTATCGGGAAGATTTTCAAAAAGAAATTCTGTTATATATAATATATATAAAAGCTACCCTTCTCATTAAAAAGTGTGCAATTAGTGATCCGTAAGGTGATTACTTTTAAAATATAAAAATTTGTTACGGGGCTAGAAAATGATCGGTAACTTCACCAAACACCCCCAAACGAGTTTTCAACATAGTTTGTTTCCGGTCTTTGTTTTTATATACCAGATAAATTATCACAAGTAATCAACTCGTAATAATTTTCATTCAATCTACACCTTATTCCTATATTTGTGCCAAATTTTAACTTTCTATGTCAAATAGTTTCAAAGAAAATCGGGTGTAGCAGACAGACAGCCGGACGAGTAGCGAAGTCATCCCAGTGTTAAGTACGGAACACTAAAAAGAGAAACGGTTGCTTTCTGAAGAAAAAACTTTTACAGTGGAACTTTAAGAGCATGGACACTTTCACACAATGACTAAGAAAAAACCAGGGAAGAGGCAACAGACAACAGCCCTTTTCGGAAAATTCCAGCGCCTCTGGATGGAATCCCCCGTCCCTCTCTAGCTCTCCCGTTGGCCCAGAAAGTATGCTTCAGGCAAAGTAAATAGCTTACTTTAATTACACTGCCACATTTAGAATTTAAGTTAAATTTTATACGCATCCTGAACGGTTCAAGTGTTCAATGATATAAAATTGTGCGTTTTTCTACATTTTCTGCACATTGAAAAAAGTACAATAAAAATGCAGAGTACATATCGTTCCTACCATGTCAAACTATCGAATGTAAAAAAACTAATTTAAAGTAAAAAAAGATTAAACTGACTAAATCTTGATAACATCCTAAAAAGGTTAAAAAAATGTGTAGGAAAAGTATGTGCTAATTTTGTCTTCACTATTAAACTGGTTTTTTGTTCTCCTGAAACTACCCATTTTCGTATTCGATTGTTTGACATGGTAAGGGCGATATTAACTGTCGGTTTTTAAAGAGTAAATACTTGAAAATATTTTTCGATTTTTCCATATGTGGTCAAAAAATCGTACACAATTATCACAGTCTAATCGCAAAACTTATTTAGTACTAACAGTGTACTGTGACCGTCCTGTGCGACCATTTTGATCACCGTTTTCCTTCAAAACATTATATTCTACTACTACACAAGATCTTTGAAAGAAATGAGTAGTAAAAAAATATTTACTATAGTTACACCATAGCATATTTAGGATAGTAACACTATACATTATTTTCAAAAACTATAATCTACTGTAGTAATTATAATAACAAACATAATGGCATCAGAAAAAAATAAAACTAATGTAATTGTTCTCACTTCAAAATGGACAATTTTAGGTTTAAAAGAGAGGAAAAATACTGACAGGTCTTTTATAATATTATACTTTCATTTAGACATTCATTACTTATTACAATTTCCGCTCAGACCCCTCCGTTGTTAGTTTCGGTAGTCCATAAGGTAGTTAAACTGCTAAAAGAAGCTTTACTTTATCTTAAAAAAAACGAAAATCTTCTACATGTTAGTATTTTTGTGTGAAATTTGACTATAATGCTTAATTTTGGGATTTCCTTGAAGGAAATTCCTAAAATTTTCGTCCCTTCAGTTAAGCTTTAAAAATCATCCTTCCATTAACGTGATACTACTAGAAAACACATTTCTTTAAAAATTTACCCCGTTTAGTTGCTTGATAGTTTTTATTTTTGAGGTAGTTTTAGAAGAAAGGAATTTTTTACTTCCTTCTGAAATTTATTGTAAATAATAATTTATAAAATAAAAAAAGAGAAATTATAAAATATGTCTGTTAAGAGTCTTGACTTTTCAAAGCTAGAGAACACAATACGTATTAATTTCTTGTAGATGGCGGTCGTCAATTTTGACCTCGTGTTTTAAGAATACGTTATATAAAAATGTGTCTTTTACAACTTCTCCAAACAAAAGGAAGATGACGTTTACAGTTATCACTAGAGATCGGATTATATGCATTTGCATATTTTCATATGCATTTGCATATTTAGACCATTCTCACCGATTATTCTTACTTGTTTTACCCAAAATCTAGTAATAATATTTTATATTTTCCCCTATATTTACAATATTTCTCGGTATTACTAGGCAATTGAATTGCTCAGGGTATTGTTAATGTCGCCGTCTGGAACCGATCTTATCGCCGGAACATTACCTGCAATAGTCTAAACATCGATTAGGTTATAGTGCCAAGGGAATACCCAAAATTACGATGGTATTTTATTCCTTTGTTTCTTGGTCGGGATATTAAGTGATAAGTAGTTAATGGTGTAGTAAATGACTTCGATAGTGCAGAGGCTATGGCAATTCGTCAATCCAAGGAATCATTTAACGATTCTGATATAAAAAAAAACATAGCTTTGATTAGCACTCACTTTTCCCACATACCTGCGGGTATTAAAAAGCTTGAAACTCGAGGTTTGGCGTTAACCGAACCAATTCAGTTAAAGAATAAAATCCGTCAAATAAACTCCACATTACCAGATGTATTCCCGCGTAGAGTTAAAGAAAAGTTTGAAAACATTTTGTGCAATAACCCAGGCTTTGAACCTTTGTGTCAAGTTGATAGTTTTATTAATAGGACGGGTGAACTTTTGCCAAAAACAATAAGTGCTAACATAGCACCCAAATTCAAATACTGCCCAGTTACCTCAGTGGATGTGGAACGGTCTTTTTTTCCACTTATAAAAATATTTTAAGTGATCGAAGACACAATCTTACTACCCAACATTGGGAACAATACCTTATTGTTTACGCGTACAAGAATACAAATGTTAAATAATTTTAAAAAATGTTAAATAATTGTTAATTAAATTTGAACATCGTCGATAACTTGTTAATTTTATGCTGATTTTGAAATGAAAAACTACAAATTACTACTTTTATTATTATTTAATATTGCATATTTTGACTCTTTTGATGCATATTTTAAGCATTTTTCATGCATATTTCAAGATTTTTATGTTGCATATAATCCGGTCTCTAGTTATCACTGAAGAGCACAGGTGAGAACTCGTACCTTAAAAGTTGCACTTGTGATTGTTTGCGTCGAGTTGCATTATTGTCCAAAGATTATATTGAAAATTGGATAGATCTGCTTGCACCGAAAAATATAAAATAGTGGTTTTTAATCGCCTAGAAATGAATATTTTAAGTAGAAAACCTCAGAAACTAAGCTTGATGGACATATTTTGTTTTCATTTTTCCACCTGAAAATATGTATTCTCTGAAAATAATGAATCTTGACATCGTGTATGTATCATTTTTCTGGCTGTTGAGTCGAGAGATCTTACTTTATTGAGCTATAAAGTTTGATAAATCCTTCATTATTATAATAAAAATGAACGCACTATCGAGAAAGTAATTTTAAAACTTTAAAGCCACCACAAACTGGCAAATTTTTCGTGATCAACAATCACAACTTAATAATAATAAATATATCATTACAACATTTTATGTTTTTGTAATATATCTATCTATTGAAGTGGTCTATATTTTTTCAACTTTGAAATATTTTTGATCTGAGTCCTAAAATAGTTATAAACATACCACATAAATGTTTTATATTCTTATATCATCTCGGCGAGAATTTTTAAGAAATAGTAATAAACCACTATACAAAACACTGTATTTTTCCATTCGACGCTATCATCATCAGGAGGGATGATTGACTAAATTTGAAAGTTAAAACTAGAGTATTTATATTAAACTTGCAATTTATTCAAGTGGAACTGATTAATTACACGGAGCATTAGTTCAGGTTGAGTACCCCGTACCCAGAACCGTGAGGAATAAGTCCTTGTTCCTTATTTAGACTGTTTCATAATTTCAGTACACTTGTATGTGTTTAATAATTCACTTACATTCCCTATCAACCTTAAATTATCTAATGTCACTGTACGATTATATTTAACAGCATGTTCAACAATACTTGATTTTTCTGATCTTACCTTAAATGAGTGACATGTTCTTTAAATCTTCTTCCTGTTTACCCAACATACACTTGTTACAGTCATTACAATTTACTTCATAAATTCTACTTCTATCATGTTCGTCGATTTTCTCCACCGAATATCTTAAGATAAGAAGCCCTAATAAAGTATATAATAATGTGGGCTTCACGGCAGTCTATAAGTCATCAGACAACTCAAAAAATATCTTAAAAAATCCATAGGATAACACTCACGAACATGCCAGAAGTGGAATTTATGAGATAAGTTGTAATGACTGTAACAAGAACTATGCTGAGCAAACAACTAGGTCGCTTCTAACAAGATTTAAAGAGAATTTAGCTCATTTAAGTTAGACGGTAGATTAATAAAAACATGTTCTTGAATATAATCATACAGTAACATTAGATAATTTAAAGTTAATAAAGAATGTAACTGATAAGGAATTATGAATAAAGAATTTAAGTGATAGGGAATTATTAGACGCATAGGAAAGTACAGTCTAAATAAGGACCGACGATCTTTTCTTCACAGTTCTCTGAACGGATTAATGATCAGTGTGTAATTAGTCGGTTCTACTCGAAAAAATTGCAAGTTTAGTATAATTAGCCTAGTTTTTACTGTTAGATTTACTTAATCAACGCTCCTAATGATGCTAACATGGTAACATCGAGGGCAAACATAAAGAGTTTGGTATAGCGGTAATAACGACTGTATAGTGTCACGTGTCAACGGTTTCAAAATCCCAACGTAATAGTAAGCCACATTAAAATTCATCAGGCTGTTCTCGAGTTTACTTCGAATATAGCAACACTTACTGATAATGAATTTCTCAGCAACGATTTGGGACATTTTTACAGGAACTTATTGAAACGTCAAGCCCAACACGGTAAACTTCTTGGTTTTATACACGTAGTTATATGAAAAAGGTCATCAGCACGATTACACAGGACCAGAAAAAAAAGAGTTTTGTAGTTGACAGGTAAGATATCATACCATAAGTTTTTTGGTGTGCCGAAAACGAATCCGAAGTCAGAAATGACTCATCACCTGTGTAATATATATATATATATATATATATATATATATATATATATATATATACAGATGTATATAACGCACTGTACTTCAAATTAAAGTGAAATTCATAAAATGCAATGTTAATATATAAAGATTGTAACATTACCTTAAAGCAAAATACTTATAAAAAACCAAATTTAATTTTAGGAAAATGAAAACATAAATTTCACCATGCGGTTTTAGCAGTAAAATAACTTTCTGAAAAATTTAATTGTGACAAACGGATAAATAGACAACTTCTTCCATCGGCACGTTTTAAGATGCGGGCTATAGAAATTGCTATTTAAAATAAAACAAAAGGTAAAAATATTTAACGTTTGTGTAAAATTATTGCTATCTCAAAGTTTAAAGTTTCTTTTCATTTTAAGTTAAACAACCCTGAGAATTTAGAATTTCCAAGTCCCCAAGTAATTATACGCATCGTTTACTACTAATCCATCAATATTAAGTAAATCCATAAGTTTAAACATATGTCGCTTTATCTATCTTATTCTCTCTTTTAGGTAAAGAGAGATAGCTAACATCTTATAACTTATGTACAAATCCGGGCTTTACATCTCAACGGCAGTGTAGCAGGATTTTGACATAACCTCAAAAAACACTTCGAAAATGACCAAAAATACTTTTACGAATAAATTAAAACCGTAAACGAGCAAATATCTATACGTATTTTGGGGTGCTGAAATCGAATCCAAGGTCAGAATTTACCCACGTCAGCATTTTGACATACCTCAAAAACACCTCAAAAATGGTCATAATTACGTCTGTAAGTAGATTAAAAAATTAACTGAATATCTATACCTATTTTGGGAGCTTAAACCGAATATGTCAAAAGAATTGACCTATTAAGTCAAGATCTTGAAATAACTTTAAAAAGTCCAGTCCTTTTATTCACAGGTGTGAGTCCCCTCGCTTTTCGCCCACTGAATGCTTTATTAAAGTGATACCCCGATGATGAGAGGCGAGGGGACTCACTTAAACAGAGGACCCCGAGGGTAAAAGACGAGGAGAATTACCATAATAAGACACCCCGAGGGTGAAAGCGATGGAACTCACCATAATCCAACATCCTGTGAATGAAATGACTGGACTAATTGAGGATATTTCAAGATCCTGACATAATAGGTCAATTCTGTTGACATATTTGCTTTCAGCGAACCAAAATACGTATGAATATGGTGAGCTCCTCGTTTTTTTTTTTTTGCATTAGGTTATGTTATGGTTATAGTTTAACGTTCTTGATGTAAGTTTCTTCTATTAGGTTATTTATTTATTTACTTATTTATACAAATTTTACGGGAAACCCCATTGTAGTACATATCGTTCCTACTATCGTTCAAACTATCGAATGTGAAAAAACTAATTTAAAGTAAAAAAAGATTAAACTGACTAAATCTTGATAGCATCCTAAAAAGGTTTAAAAAATGTGTAGGAAAAGTATGTGCTAATTTTGTCTTCACTATTAAAGTGGTTTTTTGTTCTCCTGAAAACTACCCATTTTCGTATTCGATAGTTTGACATGGTAAGGACGATATTAACTGTCGGTTTTTAAAGAGTAAATACTTGAAAATATTTTTCGATTTTTCCATATGTGGTCAAAAAATCGTACACAATTATCACAGTCTAATCGCACAACTTATTTAGTACTAACAGTGTACTGTGACCGTCCTGTGCGACCATTTTGATCACCGTTTTCCTTCAAAACATTATATTCTACTACTACACAAGATCTTTGAAAGAAATGAATAGTAAAAAAATATTTACTATAGTTACACCATAGCATATTTAGGATAGTAACACTATACATTATTTTCAAAACTATAATCTACTATAGTAATTATAATAACAAACATAATGGCATCAGAAAAAAATAAAACTAATGTAATTGTTCTCACTTCAAAATGGACAATTTTAGGTTTAAAAGAGAGGAAAAATACTGACAGGTCTTTTATAATATTATACTTTCATTTAGACATTCATTACTTATTACAATTTCCGCTCAGACCCCTCCGTTGTTAGTTTCGGTAGTCCATAAGGTAGTTAAACTGCGAAAAGAAGCTTTACTTAATCTTATAAAAAACGGAAATCTTCTACATGTTAAGAGTATTTTCGTGTGAAATTTGACTATAATGCTTAATTTTGGGATTTCCTTGAAGGAAATTCCTAAAATTATTCGTCCCTTCAGTTAAGCTTTAAAAATCATCTTTCCATTAACGTGATACTACTAGAAAACACATTTCTTTAAAAATTTACCCCGTTTAGTTGCTTGATAGTTTTTATTTTTGGGGTAGTTTTAGAAGAAAGGAATTTTTTACTTCCTTCTGAAATTTATTGTAAATAATAATTTATAAAATAAAAAAAGAGAAATTATAAAAATATGTCTGTTAAGAGTCTTGACTTTTCAAAGCTAGAGAACACAATACGTATTAATTTCTTGTAGATGGCGATCGTCAATTTTGACCTCGTGTTTTAAGAATACGTTATATAAAAATGTGTCTTTTACAACTTCTCCAAACAAAAGGAAGATGACGTTTATAGTTATTACTAGAGACCGGATTATATGCATTTGCATATTTTCATATGCATTTGCATATTTAGACCATTCTCACCGATTATTGCACTGGACTAATTGAGGATATTTCAAGATCCTGACATAATAGGTCAATTCTGTTGACAAATTTGCTTTCAGCGAACCAAAATACGTATGAATATGGTGGGCTGCTCGTTTTTTTTTTTTGCATTAGGTTAAGTTATGGTTATAGTTTAACGTTCTTGATGTAAGTTTCTTCTATTAGGTTATTTATTTATTTACTTATTTATACAAATTTTACGGGAAACCCCATTGTAGTACAATTTTAATACAGGTACAAATGCAGATACAAAAATATTAAAAATTAAAAAGACAAACACGTGACAAAGACTATGTCTAAATAAAAATATTCAACAAACATGTTAGGTTTAGAGTTCTTGGTGTAAGGTTCTTAGTGTAAGATTTTTGTATTAGCTTATGTTAGGTTTAGAGTTCTTGATATAAAATTCTTGGAGTAAGTTTTTTGCATTAGACTATGTTAGGTTTAGAGTTATTGGTGTGACGATTTTGTTGTAAGTTGCTTGCATTAGGCTATGTTAAGTTTAGCGTTCTTGGTGTAAGTTTCTTGCATTAGACCGTGTTAAGTTTAGAGTTCCTGGTGTAAAGTTCTTGCTGTAAGTTCCTTGCATTAGGCTATGTTAGGTTTAGATTTCTTGGTGTAAAGCTCTTGATGTAAGTTTTTTGCAGGCTAAACCGAACATGTTTAGAGTTTTTGGTGTACAGTTAGGTTATGTTAGGTTTAAAATTCTGGTTGTAAAGTTCTTCCAGTGGGGTAAGATGCGAGGGGACTCACTGTTATCCAGCATCGCAAGGGTGACGTGCGAAGGGAATTACTTTAATAAAGCATCCAGTGGGCGACAAGCAAGGGGACTAACCTTAATCCAGCAACTTGTGACTATAGACACAGAGGATGGACTGAGCATTAACCTCATAAAATTGACCACACTCTAGAAAGAGACAAAGCAACTGTGCGGCCAATATCTGTCTCTTTTCTGTAGGCCTGTAATAAACAAGGCGCAGTATCCCGAAACGGAATCAAGGCGAGAAAAGCCCCTGCCCGATTTTAGTTCAAATAGAACACTTAGAGATATTTTTTTCAAGAGCGCCGTAGCTTAGAGGCATTCTAGAATGGGACAGCTACTGGCCGCTCATTCGCTTTGTCTCTCTCACACTTGGCGTCCATATTTACTTTACAGCGGGATATGGAAGACTATGTCTATGGAGTGGACTTTTTTGAAGTTATTTGAGGATCTTGATTTAATAGGTCAATTCTTTTGGAATAATCGGTTTAAGCACCCCAAAATACGTATAGATATGGTGGTCTGTTCATTTAATTTTTTAACTTACTTACAGACATATTTCTGACCATTTTTTGAAGTTATGTCAAAATGCTGAAATTAGGGGTGAATTCTAACCTTGGATTCGATTTCAGCACCCCAGAATACGTATGGATACCGTGGTTTGTCCGTTTACATTTTTAATTCATTTGTAAAAGTATTTTTGGTCAAGTTCGAGGTTTTTTGAGGTTATATCAAAATCCTTGGGTGACATATACGAGGCATGTTTTTTAAGTAAGTACCGTTTTGCGATTCCGCCGCCGCAGCGATACGGTCGGCGTTCCGCGCATGCGCGCTGGTAACCTACATCTCATGTCTACGCACTGACGCCATTACAGTCTGATTCTTCATTGTATACGTTGTTTACTGAGTGTTTAAGATGCCTCCGACAATCGTGAGTCCCGCCGATTGTGAAGTACGGGCTGTTATAACGATTTCTTAGTGCTAAAGGCGTAAAACCGATCGATATTCATCGTGAGATCTGTGAAGTTTACGGACAAAACATTATGAGTGATGGAATGGTAAGGAAATGGGTGAGAGCATTTAAAGATGGCCGCACAAATGTGCATGATGAAGAACGGAGTGGGCGTCCTTCGGTCGTTAATGAAGATTTGGTGCAGAAAGTGGACGAAAAGGTGAGAGAAAACAGACGCTTTACAATTTCATCATTGTGCGACTGCTTTCCTCAATATTCTCGTAGTGTTTTGTATCGCATTGTGATACAGTGGTTAACAAGTCAGACGGCAGAATTTTATGAGGAGGGTATTCAAAAACTGGTGCCACGTTATGACAAGTGCCTCAATATTCACGGAAATTATGTAGAAAAGTAGATTAAGGTACAGGCTTTCATGTAAAAATAAAATTATAGCGATATCTTTGCACGTCTTTTTTTAATTCCAAAACGGTACTTACTTAAAAAACATGCCTCGTATATGGTATGGTATGGTATTTCACCTTCCAATTATAGAACTTTTTTTTTGTGGTCCTCTGTTATCAGACCTCAGAATTTCAGAAAAATGCATAGTTTATTTTTACTGGTACCGGATTTCTTTCGAGAGAATTAGACCAAAAAAACTGCAAAGAAAAAAAAATACACTTTACACAATTAATTTTCAAAAAAAGAAAATATTAAAAATATCTAACTAAATCTACATAAAAGATATACAATTCTTACAAAAAATAGAAACTATTTTTAAACTGATAACATCTCATCTAAAGTAATCTGTCTTTTTGTACCTCTCCTTGTTCTGGATGACATCTGAATTGCATCGAATTGTGCCTGCAATTTTTTAGCCATTTCAAAATCCGACTCCTCTTGCTTCTTTCTTCGATTAAAATCAAGAAAATCTAATCCCTCTCGATTTTCTCTTGGACTGATATCGATATTGCCATTTATCTGAGTAGATTCCTCTATATTTAACTCTATATTATTATTTAGTTTAGTCTTTTTCGGGCTCGATTTTAATTTTTTAACGTTTTTAGACTTGTTCGGACTATTTTTAGTTTTTGAAAAGGTATCTGTAATTTTGGAATTTGAATCCACAGTAACGGCATTTCTGGTTATGGCTTGGAACGTTTTATTTACAGATTGTGAAGGATTATCGTCCAATTTTGAACTTTTTGATGTTGTAATAGGATCTACTAATGCAAAAGCTGCAGGAACATTATCCACAACTGGAGAAATCCTATTTACAGCTAATGCGTCGGTGCTTACGATGCTTCTTGAACTCGTATCATCTCCGTTCAAATTCTTTTTAGCTTTTCTTGGGCTATTTCGTTGCCTCGGTCTCCAAGACTTATTTGTACCACTTTTTACGGATGACGAACTAATATTTACAGAATCGTTATTATCATTTTTAGTATCCGATACTTTTGAACTATACAGAAATATATTTGAATCAGGCTCTCCATTACTACAGTTCCTCGTCTTTGTCCAACTAGCTCTACATTTTGAGTTCTCATTTGTAGCATCTGCTACGTCACTATTAATTTGAGATATATCTGTTAAATTAGTATTGCCATTTGTGCTGGAACTTGTATCTTTTATAGATGTAGAGCATACATCTCCATGATTCAAAAGACTTTCAAATCTCCAATTATCACGATTATTAGCTGTATCTGAATTATCTGGATTTTCTAATCGAGAATCTATAGTACCAGAAAGAAGTTTTTCATTATATGAAGAGACATTTTCTTGTTTATCCTCCACACATAAATTCTTACTGTCATCATTGATAACACTAGTTTTAGAATAATTTAATTTCACGCTGTTTCTTAAGCATCTACCATCTTTAAGATTATTACTGTCTGTTTGTATTGATATTCTAGGGATATTTCTGTTAATATCAATTTCTTCATTAAGTTGGTACCTCCTCGTCTCACTAGGAACATCCACAGTACTCTTAAGTTCAGCCAATTTATTCTTAATCGTTTCGGACCTATTAATACCATTTTTTAGGCGTCTTTGACATCTGCACCTTTAAAGGTTCCTGCCTAGGTTTTGCAGAACTATTAGTCTTCTCTAATCCTTTAGACTGCTTACTGTGATACCTACTGTAAGTTCTAAATCTTTTATAAAATCGTTCTGTACTTATTACAGAATTATTGTCCATCACATTCTGTCGTTCATATTGGTCAATTAGTTTTTTTAATCCTATATCTCTCTTTATTTGATTGTCTAATATCCAACATGTCAAAGCCATAGAAAGGAGAACTATTGACTATCCTAGAGGGTTCATTGTCGAAACCATAAAACGGTGAGCTAATAGTAATTCCTTTGTCGATATAATCGAAATTTTTTCTGGTATAAATTTGCCGTCTTAATTTTTTCCTCATGGAACTGTTATTACCTTCTGACATTATTTTTGTTTTGAGCGTTTTAGATGCCGAGGGCTGATAGTCGGACGTTTCGTCTTCTATGATTTCGTTGGATGGACTCTTCTGAGGTTCTAGATTTTGTTTTAAGCCCATTGAGAATCGTGCAAAGGCCGAGATTACTGTTCCTAGTTGTAGGGTGGTGATTCTGCCTGTAGGGGGCCTGTAATGAAATAATATAGAAAAATATAAATAATTATATACAGTTGTGGTTCAATAAAAATAACTAAAACTGTTGAAAGGTAACTGCAAAATTCCATTAAGGCAAAAATATTTTATCGTTTAACAGGTTGACTGCCGACCACTCCGATCGGAGTGCGTCGGGTCTCTTCGCCAACGCCGTCTACTCCGATCGGAGTTCGACATGCGTTCTTACGAAACGTTTTAGTATTCCATCGGCGTTGTATATGAAACGTGTTTCTAGTGGTGGCGTTGCTTAAAAACGCAAGTTCTAACAGGTGCTTAAGTGGTTCCGCGGATTTGCTTTTGGTTTGGTTGTAATCTGCCGTACAATATGGACAATCAACCTGGGCCTTCTGGTATTAAAAAAAGACATTGTAGTGATGAAAAAAAGGTATATGGTAAGAAAAAGAAGCTAACTGACACTGAATTATTGCAGCTATTGGAAGAAAGCGGAGGTAGTAGTGACGAACATTACGTACCAGACACAGACGATAGTGATGTAAATTCAAGCTCCGAGTCCGAAGAAGAGAATTTTATAGACCCTATTCGGCCACATCAAACACTTCCTAGCCTTGATGAGATAAAATGGAACGACAGAGGTGCGTTAAAACAAATTTTGTTCCAGAAAACCCAGGAATTATTGGTGCAAATTCCAGGACAGGGTGCACCTATCGATTTTTTTCGAAATGATCATTGATGATGATTTTTTACAAACTATTGTAGAACGAACGAACTCTTACGCAGTCGAGGTTTTGCTGCGCCCAGAAACAAGTACAAAATCACGTATTACTAATTTTAAAGATCTTACTCTTGACGAACTAAAAATTTTTTTGGCCCTGTTACTTCACACTGGCACAATATCCTTGAGCCGTCTTAACGATTATTGGAAAACTGATCCGCTATTTAATCTACCTGTTTTTAGAAAATATATGTCAAGGAATAGATTTTTGCTTATCTTGAGGTGTTTGCATTTTACATCTCCAGATATGGATCCGGCAGATCGGCTAGGAAAGATTAGATTTGTGGCAGATTTTTTTAACAACAAGATGGGAGAAATTTACTATCCTGGAAGAGAGTTGTCTTTGGATGAAGCTATGGTACTTTATCGGGGTCGTCTCCAGTTTAAACAGTATATCAAGAATAAGCGTCATAAGTATGGTATGAAGTTATACATGCTGACAGAGCCTAATGGACTTATTTTGAAATTTCGTGTCTACGAAGGTGCGACAGATGTTTATGGTGGAAGCGGACATACTGAAAAGATTGTTTTACATTTATTGGAGGAAATATTGGGTGTGGGACATGCTGTTTATCTAGACAATTTTTACAATAGTGTTAATTTAGCTAGGAAATTACTTCAACAAAATATATACTGCACTGGTACGCTGAGAGCTGAGAGGAAAGATAATCCGAAAGAGGTAATGAGTGCAAACTTAAAACGTGGTGAGAATAAATCTATGTTTTGCAATGGAGTGCATGTCGGAAAATGGCGCGATAAACGCAATGTTCAATACATTTCAACAGAATTTGGAAGCGAAATGGGCATTTTTAAAAACAAAAGAAATCAAGAATCTGAAAAAACCTTCCGCAATCATTGGATATAATGCTTTTATGTCCGGTATAGATAGACAGGATCAAATGATGGCATATTATCCTTGCAGCCGTAAAACCATTCGGTGGTACAAAAAGTTATTCATGCATGTGCTGCAAATGAGCATGATAAACGCCTATTTTTTGTACAATAAATATTCGCGGTCTGACCAGTTACGATTATATGACTTCCGATTGGATGTCATAAGAAATTTACTAGCCAGACGACCAATTACTAATTTGCCGCAAATTCCTCCAGGCCAAATAAATGTCCACAGCATTAGCAAAGTAGAAAAAATTGTTAGTGAAAAAAAAGGAACTAAAGAAACAAAACGGGTAAGCAGAAAGGAATGCAAAGAATGCAGGAAAAATAAAATAAGAAAGCAAACAGTGTATGAATGCAAAATGTGCCCTGGACAACCAGTTTTTTTGCCTTAATTGCTTTGAGGATTACCATAAAAATGTACAAAAATGATTTAGAAATAAATGTTTTGAGTTCATGAGTTCGATTTATTATTTCTTTACTTATTTAGTTGGACACTCCGGTCGGAGTGTTCGGCATCTAGTAAAAATTTTCACTTGCAATGCCGATTACTCCGATCGGAGTGAAATTTTTTTTTTCTAGTATTATGAATGGCACATAAAAAAAACACATCCAAGACTCATTTTAATTCATATTTACCACAATAAAATAAAAATATTTGGAAAAATCTTACCGGCGTCAACCACAAACTCAAAAATATAGATCGGCAGTCAACCTGTTAAAAACTTATCAACTGTGCTGAGGTTTCAACAAAAAATATGTATATAAAAATAAATATAAACAAAGTATTTGTGTTTTTTGTAGCAGGAGATGAATTTTGCTTGGTCAAAATAATAGCAGTGTTCGCTTAACACTGGTGTGTTTCAAACCTAAATGGTTTTTGCTCCTTGTATTCGGTTAAATTGTCAAATTTAAAATAGTTTTGTGTCAGATCCATCAACACTTTTTCTATTTTCAATACAACTATGGGAAGGAAGAAGCACAAGAAAATTGCGTTGTGATGGAAAATCTTACATGCAGATTCAAAATATTTTGGGATGCTCAGCTAAAATGGAAGCAAACGCTTTAAGATGGCAACCTACACCTGAAACTCGCGGTCGTAAACGCAAAACTACATCCAGACAGGACACACTTATAGTTCGAACTTCAAAAGCAAACCCATTTGCTTCGTCAACACAACTTCAGGAGAATGTGGGAGTGGATGTAACTCCTAGGACGATACGACGACGACTTAAAGAAGCAAAGTTATCAGCAAGAAGTCCGCGTAAGGTACCCTTGTTAAATAAAAGACACAGAAAGAGGCGATTAGAGTTCGCGAAGGAACATATTGAATGGCCTCTATTTAAATGGCGTAGTATACTGTGGTCCGACGAAAGTAAAATTGTATTATTTGGAAATGTAGGCCGCAGAACATACGTTAGACGCCCTTTAGGAACCGCATATCAGCCTCAGTACACTATTAAGACAGTTAAACATGGAGGTTCAAAAATAATGGTATGGGCATGTTTCTCCTACTTCGGAGTAGGGTCTATATTTTGGATTAAAAACATAATGACCGCCAGTGTCTATGTTGAAATTTTACAGGACGTTATGTTGCCCTATGCAGAATATGAAATGCCACTTAAATGGGTTTTTATGCATGACAATGACCCAAAACATAGCAGTCGATTATGTAAACAATTTTAGAAAAGAAAAAAATTAATGTCTTAAATTGGCCAGCTAAAAGCCCAGATCTGAACCCGATAGAAAATCTGTGGGGCGATATTAAAGATAGCGTAGCACGTGAAAAACCTAAGAATCAAGACGAGCTCTGGGCTGTAATCAGAGATTCTTGGAAAAGCATTCCTGTTTTTAGATGTCAAGATTTGATTAACTCTATGCCGCGACGTTGTGAAGCTGTCATAGCCAATAAAGAGTTTACAATTAATTATTAGGTGTGTTTAATGCTCATAAAAGAAAAATATTGTTAATTAGTTGTACAGTTTTTTTTAACGGTAATTTTAGTAAAACACTACTATTATTTTGTCTTGACTTCTGCAGTGAGGTTGACTGTTGTTTTGTTAGAAATATGTCGTTTTTCTTTGATTTTTAAGAATTTAATTAATTAGCCTTATATTACTTTGATGCATCTTAGGTGGGCTTCAAAGTTACCATATTTATGTTTTAGTTGTTCTATTTAAAAAACTTAATAAATATGTTTTGATAAAAATTTAGTAAGCACTGCTATTATTTTGACCACAACTGTATATATATATATATATATATATATATATATATATATATATATATATATATATATATATATATATATATATATATAATATATATATAATATATATAATATATATAATATATATAATATATATAATATATAAATAATATATATAAAATGCAACGTCTCTCTGTCTGTCTGTCTGTCCGTTAGTGACCTTATCACTGGAGAACCACTTATCTGATTTACGTACTTTTTTTTTTAAACATACTTATGTTCTCTGGCCAGGTTATAGGCTATATTTTATTACGATAGGTAGCATAAGGAATGAGCAGTGAGTGAAGTCGGAAAAAAGTTTGTTGCTAGCGCGGTCCCTTGCAATATACAGCCTAAACCATTAAATATGGAACAATATTATGTAGCAGAGAATATCTTTAATCTATAATCTATAATATATATAAAATGCAATGTCTCTCTGTCTGTCTGTCTGTCCATTAGTGCGTTTATCACGCGAGAACCACTTATCCAATTTATGTGTCTTTTTTAAATTCATACATATATTCTTTGGCCAGGTTATATAATAGTAATAATAATAATCTATATCTATAATATATATAAAATGCAGCGTCTCTCTGTCTGTCTGTCTGTCCGTTAGTGCGCTTATCATTGGAGAACCACTTATCTGATTTACGTGCTTTTTTAAAAACATTCCTATGTTCTCTGGCCAGGTTATCTATATATAATATATATAAAATGCAACGTCTCTCTGTCTGTCTGTCCGTTAGTGCGTTACGTACTTTTTTTTTTAAAACATACATATGTTCTCTGGCCAGGTTATAGGATATATTTTATTGCGTTAGATAACATAAAGAATAAGCAGTGACGATAATAGTGAATCAAGTCGGAAGAAAGGCTACCGTTAGCGTGTTCTCTTATAATATACTGCCTAAACCATTAAATATGGAACAATATCATGTTGCAAAGAATACAATCTATAATATATATAAAATGCAACGTCTCTCTGTCTGTCTGTCTGTCCGTCCGTTAGTGACCTTCTTGCTGGAGAACCACTTATCCGATTTACGTACTTTTTTTTTTAAAACATACTTATGTTCTCTGGCCAGGTTATAGGCTATATTTTATTACGATAGGTAGCATAAGGAATGAGCAGTGACAATAATAGTGAGTGAAGTCGGAAAAAAGTTTTGCTGCTAGCGCGTTCCCTTGCAATATACAGCCTAAACCATTAAATATGGAACAATATTATGTAGCAGAGAATATCTTTAATCTATAATATATATAAAATGCAATGTCTCTTTGTCTGTCTGTCTGTCCATTAATGCGTTTATCACGCGAGAACCACTTATCCAATTTATGTGTCTTTTTTAAATTCATACATATATTCTTTGGCCAGGTTATATAATAATAATAATAATAATAATATATATCTATAATATATATAAAATGCAGCGTCTCTCTGTCTGTCTGTCTGTCCGTTAGTGCGCTTATCATTGGAGAACCACTTATCTGATTTACGTGCTTTTTTTTTAAAACATTCGTATGTTCTCTGGCCAGGTTATCTATATATAATCTATATAAAATGCAACGTTTCTCTGTCTGTCTGTCCGTTAGTGCGTTATGTATTTTTTTTTTTTAAAACACACATATGTTCTCTGGCCAGGTTATAGGATATATTTTATTGCGTTAGGTGACATAAAGAATAAGCAGTGACGATAATAGTGAATCAAGTCGGAAGAAAGGCTACCGTTAGCGTGTTCTCTTACAATATACTGCCTAAACCATTAAATATGGAACAATATCATGTTGCAAAGAATACAATATATATATATAAAATGCAACGTCTCTCTGTCTGTCTGTCCGTTAGTGCGCTTATCACTTGAGAACCACTTATTCGATTTACGTGTTTTTATAAATTTATACATATGATATGTTCTATATAATTCGATATAAGCCTAGATAATGGGAGATAAGGTGAGATAATGGGAGATAAGTATAAATAATGGGAGATAAGCAGAGATAAGTCTAGGTAATGTAAGTTATGGTGAGATAATGGGAGATAAGGAGAAATAATAGGAGATGAGCAGAGATAAGCCTAGATAATGGAAATTATGTAAAGATAATGGGAGATAAGGAGAAATAATGAGAGATAAGCAGAGATAAGTCTAAGTAATGGGAGTTATGGTGAAATAATGGGAGATAAGGAGAAATAATGGAGATAAGGAAAACTAGTGCGAGATAAGTCGAGATAAGCCTAGATAATGGGAGATAATAATTGGTGAGAATAATTGGGGATAAGTATAAATAATGGGAGATAAGGAGAAATAATGGGAAATAAGCAGAGATAAGTCTAGGTAATGGGAGTTATGGTGAGATAATGGGAGATAAGGAGAAATAATGGGAGATAAGGAAAAAAAAATGGGAGATAAGGAGAAATATTGCGAGATAAGTCGAGATAAACTTAGATAATGGGAGATAAGGTGAGATAATGGGAGATAAGGAGAAATAATGGGAGATGAGCAGAGATAAGCTTAGATAATGGAAATATGTAGAGATAATGGGAGATAAGAGGAAATAATAGGAGATAAGGGGAAATAAGGGCAGATATTTCATTACGTTAGGTAACATAAGGAATGAGCAGTGGCGATAGTAGTGAATCAAGTCCACGCGAGCGGAGCCGCGGGCACGGCTAGTATATATATAAAACGCAACGTCTCTCTGTCTGTCTGTCCGTTAGTGCGCTTATCACTTGAGAACCACTTATTCGATTTACGTGTTTTTATAAATTTATACATATGATATGTTCTAAATAATTCGATATAAGCCTAGATAATGGGTAGATAAGGTGAGATAAGTATAAATAATGGGAGATAAGCAGAGATAAGTCTAGGTAATGTAAGTTATGGTGAGATAATGGGAGATAAGGAGAAATAATGGGAGATGAGCAGAGATAAGCCTAGATAATGGAAATTATGTAGAGATAATGGGAGATAAGGAGAAATAATGAGAGATAAGCAGAGATAAGTCTAAGTAATGGGAGTTATGGTGAGATAATGGGAGATAAGGAGAAATAATGGGAGATAAAGAAAAATATTGCGAGATAAGTCGAGATAAGCCTAGATAATGGGAGGTAAGGTGAGATAATTGGGGATAAGTATAAATAATGGGAGATAAGGAGAAATAATGGGAGATAAGGAAAAAAATGAGAGATAAGGAGAAATATTGCGAGATAAGTCGAGATAAACCTAGATAATGGGAGATAAGATGAGATAATGGGAGATAAGGAGAAATAATGGGAGATGAGCAGAGATAAGCTTAAATAATGGAAATTATGTAGAGATAATGGGAGATAAGGAGAAATAATAGGAGATAAGGGGAAATAAGGGCAGATATTTTATTACGTTAGGTAAGATAAGGAATGAGCAGTGGCGATAGTAGTGAATCAAGTCCACGCGAGCGGAGCCGCGGGCACGGCTAGTATATCTATATATATATATATATATATATATATATATATATATATATATATATATATGAAAAGAAGGAAAAAATGCTATAGTAGAAGAAGGAAAACATATAGAAAATTTCTTTTGATTTTTTTTATATATATATAATAAGTTATGTAAGGTTAAAAGTAATGTATCCTTGTTTTTTATTGTTCAAAGATATTTTATTCAAGAAAAAACCTTATTCCACATTTAAAAAAAATATATCCATCAGTTTTCCATAAATCGTGACCGGGCGTCTAAAAATGATCACCCTGTATAGTAAATGTATTTCGGATGGGAACGAACAGATATCTCAAAATAAGTGAAAAACGTATCCTGTATCTCAAAAATCAATCACTTCTAGAAGTATGTTTAAATAATTTTTTTATCTTAAAATTGAGCAAATCTTGCCCTCAAGTTTGGCCACATACCTAATTAATACCCTATATTAGTACTTATTCAGTGTATCCTTATACAGGCCTAATTTCTATACAAAAAATTGGTCGTCTTATTAATTAAAATATTTTAAAAACTTACGAAATTGACACATTGGGACCTCTTTTCGTCCTTAAACAGGGTATCTTCAATGGAATTCCGCCTGGCAAATGATGTCTCTTCTGTGTATCAATTGGCTTAAAGTAAAACTTGCACTCCTGATCGATCGCGTCATCGCTCCCGCTCCCGCTACTTTTATACCCACTTTTGCATACACTTTTTCTTCCTTCAATTCCGCTCTTCTCTTCTTCAGTTTCAATAATCTTCTTAGCTTGCCTGACCTTTTTTTGTACTGTTGTGCCACTGTATGATGGTTTATCATAAACAGTCCTAGATTGAATGATCTAATGAGATTTAATTCATTGGGAAGATAATAAAGCAGTGAAAATCTGTTACAGAGGCAGGTGGGGTCATTGTAACTTAAAACATTACCCTCATATAAAAAAACCGGTCAAGTGCAAGTTGAAGTTGCACAATTAGTGTTCCGTGCGTTGATTGTTTTTAAAATAAAAATTTTTGGTAGGGTGGTATAAAATGATCAGTGACTTCACAAGACACACCCCAAATGAGTTTTCAACAAAGTTTGTTTCCAATCTTTACTGAAAACTGGTGACCTTGAAATTTTGTTTTTTTTTCTATACCAAATAAATTATTAAAGGTAATTTTCGTTCAATCTATACCCCGTGGAGAATATTCCAGAATTTTTTCAAAATTTTTTATCAGTACTTTTCGAGATAAGGTAGGGAACAGCGATTTTTTAAAAGTAATACGAAGAAAAGTGTGCGCAAGTATTACATTATATATATATTTTTTACTCGTGTTTTCACAAGCTTTCATTTGACACCACAATCGATGACCTAGTAAAAAAAATTTTTTTCAATTCCGATTTCACCCCTCACAACGAACCCCTTAAGTCAAAATTTATATTACAGTGGTATAAAATGATCAGTGACTTCACAAAACAACACCCCAAATGAGTTTTCAATAAAGTTTGTTTCCAATCTTTACTGAAATCTGATGACCTTGAAACTTTTTTTTTTTTTTTTATATATCATATAAATTATTAAAGGTAATGCACTCGTGATATTTTCGTTGATAAGTACTTTTCGAGATAAGGCCCGGGACAGCGATTTTTCGCGAATTTTTAAAAATAATACAAAGAAAAGTGCGCGCAAGTATAATATTATATATATATTTTTTACTCGTGTTTTCACAAGCTTTCATTTGACACCACACTCGATGACCTAGTAAAAAAAATTTTTTTTCACTTCCGACTTCACTCCCCAAAACTAACCCCTTAAGTCAAAATTTAATTCTCAAAACTACATGGCTCTGATGAGGCCATCAATTCCTAAATTATTACCAAATTTCACCTTCCTATGTCAAATAGTTTCGGAGAAAATCGGGTGTGACAGACAGACAGACACCGAAGTGATCCTATAAGTGTTCCGTACGGAACACTAAAAATGATAATTTTTCTAGGAGTAAGAGACATACATCACTCAAACATATTCCCATTGACATAAACCATCGCACAGTGGGAAAAAATGGAAAAAATTTTAGCCACTCCGCAAATCTAATCCAATGGCAGTAATCCTTTTTTTAATCTTCTTGGAATAACGTATAATATATGCGGGAAGTGCTAAAAATGTCGATGTACTTTTTGAAAAAGAAAAGAAGCCATTACTCTCAGCATGGAAGTACTTTATTCAAATAAAATTCGTGTTTGAATAAAAAATAACCGGCCAAGTGCAAGTTGAACTTGCGCAATTAGTGTTCCGTACGTTGATTGCTTTTAAAAAAAAAAAGATGTAACGGAAGTATAAAATGATCAGTGACTTCACAAAACACACCCCAAATGAGTTTTCAACAAAGTTTATTTCCAATATATATATATATATATATATATATATATATATATATATATATATATATATATATATATATATATATATATATATATTTTACTCGTGTTTTCACAAGCTTTCATTTGACACCACACTCGATTACCTAGTAAAAAAAATTTTTTTTCACTTCCGTTTTCACCCCCCAAAACTAACCCCTCAAGTCAATATTTAACTTTCAAAACTACATGGCTCTGATGAGGCCGTCAATTCCTATATTATTACCAAATTTCAAGTGTTCTTATAAGTGTTCCGTACGGAACACTAAAAAGAAATAAATTACTCACTTAATATTGAAAAGTCAAAAAAACACTTAAAGTATCACTATTACTAGAGTCGATTGTCCATGGTAAAACGGATTAAAACTGCTTGGGTTTCTGATTTTAGTTTGTGAAAGGATTTTTCTCAGATTTTATTCTTTGATTAAATTATTTTAAGTGTTTTTTTTGAGTTTTCAACAACGAGTGCGTAATTTATTTCTTTTTTATTACTAAAACACGAATTTTATTTGAATAAAGTACTTCTATGCTGACACTAATGGCATCTTTTCTTTTTCAAAAAAGTGCCTAGATAGATTTCACATTTTTAGCACTTCCAGCACGTTATATATATATATATATATATATATATATATTATATATATATATATATATATATATATATATATAAACGTTATATATATATAAACGTTATATATATATATATAAAACGTTATACCAAGAAGATTAAAAAAAAAAGATTACCGTCATTGAGTTAGTAGCTCGAATTTTTCCATTTCTTCCCACTGTGCATCGGTCATTCCTCATAAAAAATTTATTAAGGGTTGAAATTGTATAAAAACAGCTGTTTTGAAACGCAGCAAAATCAAATAATTTTGATTTAAATGTTTTTTTATGACAAATTATATATCTGTACTGGAAGCTGTGCTTCCGGAACTAACCTGTACTGGAAGCCCTTAAATAAGGCAAAATAAAGATGGCAAAAAAATCTAGGGCTTTGCCTCTTAGATCTCACCAGAGACTCAGTCCCTGGATCTTGACCATCTCCGACCCCCTTTCGCCCTCAACCACCCCCAATTGTCGATTTATATTTTCCAAAATATTCCACTCCAAAATATGATAAGTTTGTCATTATCTCTGAATAATAGATGAGACACGAATATAAACAAACGGGTCTTTGTTTATATTTCGCCTTAACTTATTTCTAGCAATTTTAAACTTGAAACCTGCAGTTTTCCTATTATTAATTCTTTGAATAGACAGCTTATAGCTAATTATTGTGTAGCGACAATAAATATGATGAATTCGAATTATTTTATCGATGTTCATCGAGAGGCAATCATGCGTTTGGATAAATTTATCCCACTAGTGCAAAGTTGCGACAAATTGATAGATTTCTTGTTGCAACGACGCGAGCATGTTGGGTCGAAATTGCGGTGCGTAGATCAGTGTATCTCAAGATATTAGTTTTATAAGATCCGGCATCTACTGTCAAAGTAGTTGCCAAACGAAAACGCCAGCGAGTTAGATGCACGTGCCGTCTTTCTGCATTAACGGGAACCTGGTTTTAAGGAACACGAGAAATCGAGAAACTGTGTAAATTTATCAATTTCTTCATGTGGTTTCCATCTCCACATGTCCAAGTGTTGATGGCGGAGTTTTCAATTTCCATCAGAACTTGCATATACTATTCATCCTTTTGTCGTTAGGTATACATACATAAGAACTAATGGTTAAAATTTATGTAGTATAATATGTTGATGTTCTTCAAATCAACAACGTTATTGTTTAGGTTTGCCTCCATTGGGTACAACACCGCGAACAACGAATCGGTGGAGTCGAACGTATAGTCAAAATAGATGAAATGAAGTTCGGCAATGGTAAACATCATAAAGGTTGTCTGTTGACTGGTCAATGGGTGTTTGGTGGCATGGATCGTGCATCAAAGGATGTCTTTATTGAACCCGTAGAAGCATGAGATGCTGCTACCTTGGTTTCAGTTATCAGATGACGTGTCGTGGATAGAACGACTATACTGTCCCGACAGTTGGCACGCGCGTATGGCGGTTTGAATGATAGAGCCTATCGACATCTCGACAGAACATCGAATGAATGTGGAGGGATCTACGTGGTGCACTCCCTAAGTATGGTAGAACAAAGGCCAATTAGCCTTGGTATATCGTATATCGCAGGGGTTCCCTAACTGAGCGTCGCGACTATATCATAGGGGAGTCGCGAGACGGTACGCAGGTCGCCTGCACGCGTCCTAATCAGTTACTTCGCGGCGCGGTTTGCGTCTCATCGGCGACTCTGTCTTTTGTTTCGGTACTTTATTTATTCGTCGATTACTAGCGTTGATGAATGCAGTGTTTTGATTTCAAGCGTGTTGTATTTAATTTATACGCGCGTATTCATTACTTATAAATTTATTCAAATAAATAGAAAACGTGTTGAAGACGCAGGAGAGAATAGAAAAGAAACTGTAGAAGAACGAAAAAAGTACAGAAAATATGATGACCAATATTTAGATTTTGGATTTACCTACGTTAGCAAAGGAAATATGGAACTTCCCTAATGTGTTGTTTGTCATAAGATGCTGGCTGCTGAAAGTATGCTTCCTAATAAACTGAAAGGTCATTTAGAAACAACTCAGTAATTTACTAGAAAAGCGGCAAGATTTGTTTGCAAGAAAATTGCGAGAAATGAAACTTCAGTCGACATTCCTTCTAAAGCACTGCTCGCCTCTTACAATGTCGCATTTTTAATAAATATTTTCCAGAGAATCTGAATCAATACGGCTGGATTAGGAAACCCATTCCAATAGACCCCACCACCATCTGCACTTTCAACAGTCAAGGAAGAACAGCTGTTAGAACTATCTTGTGATACGAGCTTAAAACCATGATTCAATACAGACAAACTGTTTCAATTTTGGAGCAATGCGTCCCAAGAATATCCTACTATCAATACTATGGCTTTGAGGGTTCTTTTACCATTTGCTACGTCGTACTTGCGTAAAACTAGCTTTTCTGGAGTTGCCAGTAATCAAATCGAAGTACAGGTCACAAATAAATTTAGAAAATGAAATGGAGTAGCACTGTCAAAACCTCAGCCCCGATTTGAGAAGTTGTGCTCAGAAAAGCAAGCTCATTCTTCTAATTAATGGTATTGTTTGTGGTTTTTTTATATTTTCTAATAAATAATAATTAAGATTCTATATTCTCTGGAATTTTTTTTGAATAATAAAGTAATTTTATTGCAATTGCAAATTGCAACCTGTAAAGAGAGTCGCAGTAAAAAAAAAGATTGGGAACCCCTGGTATATCGAGTACTTGTTCAACCGGCAATATGAATACCGCGATAGAATTAAGGCTTTTTTCACCACAATGGGAGTTATGTACTCGATAGTAGAGAGTGACTTCGCCTCAGGATCATCATCTTCCTAAGATGGAGCCACTTGATGTGAGGAGTAACAGCAACACAGCTGGTGAGTGAATTATGGTTTTTAGAAATACTCTGTAAAAATGGCAAGGGAGGACACGAAGGGGAGGGGTTTGTTGAGGGCGAAGGAGAGTAATTGAGTGGAGGAAGTCGCGATCTAGGAATGACCATTATATGTAATACTACACTTTTTGTGCACTTCACATTACTCTTTTCAAAGATTTATTTTTTTTTGGGGTTAAGGGGTGGTTTCGCTGCTAAAGAGGGGTCTGAGAGAACAGCTACCAGTACAGATTGGTCATTTTTCATCAAAAACTAAAATTAGAATAAAAAATATTTGATGTTGCAGAATTTTAAGGCATTTTATTTAATAAAATTTCAACCCTCAATAATTTTTTTTATGGGGAGTGGCTGACGGCTAACCCTTCAAGTTTTGTGTCAAGGACACTTGCCTCTACAACGCCCCCTAAAAAACCCCACCCCCTGCGTGGCTGGAGTGATCAAGTAAATAATTACCATTTATCTTTTTTACTTCTCAGGGGAGCTTACAGAATGATTTTCAATTGAGTGATAAACTATACTTTAAAAAGCAGAAAACTGCGATTTTATTCTTTGGAGTTTTTGGAAAGCACATCCACAAATATATAAATAGGTAAGACTGTTAATAATACTCCACATCATAACACAGGTTTTTATCAATTTAATAATAGAAACGATTTTTCTAGCCAGGTATAGCATAGCCTCAAAAGTGTAAAATTAATTTTAAAGCTAAACCTTTTTAGTGAACGAGACAGTAAATGTTTTGTATATGTATATTATTACCTCTTGTTAAAAATACTGTACGCATTAACAGCGTTTGCAGGCCGACTTTCTGCGTTCAAAACATGGCAGGTATATTCCTTCGTTGCGAAATCGCTGTAAAGCGGCGTTATAGATATTCTTTTCCTCTCAATAATCTTATGGGCATTCTTTCTTTCTGCAATTTGGGATATTTTTCTTCTTTTCTCACTTTTGTTTAAAAATTTGTTTAGTTTAGGCTCTTCTATATTGACAAATCTATCCATAGGACCGGATTTTTTTGATGCTGATAATTTTCTTAATTTCTGGTATTTTTTTCGGAGTGAGTTTTGATGTTGATGGTCTATCTTCTTCGGCAAGTTTCTTAGCTAGAGCCGCATCCAGTCTACCAATAAAAATAACTATTTCAGATAACAGTCTTATAATACAATAACTACCAACATGTCAATTGTTTTTGATTTAAAAATTAACCAACCAAGTGCAAGTCAGACTTGCGCAATTAGTGTTCCGTATGTTGACTTTTAATTTTTGTTACAGAAGTATAAAATGATTTTTACTGAGAACTGAGAAATTTTCGTTTTTTTTTTATATACCAGATAAATTATTAAAGCTAATGCACTTGTGATAATTTTCGCTCAATCTACACCCTGTAGGGAATATTCCAGAATTTTTTCAAAATGTTTTGATCAGTATTTTTCGAGATAAGAGGGGGGAGGACGGCGATTTTTCGCAATTTTTTACAAATAATACAAAGAAAAGTATGCGCAAGTATTACATTATATATACATATTTTTGTAAAACATTTTTTTTTTAACTTCCGATGTCACTCCTAAAAACTAACCGCTTAAGTCAAAATTTAACTTTCAAAACTACACGGCTCTGATGAGGCTATTAATTCCTATATTAGTGCCAGAGTTCAACTTTCTAAATCAAATATTTTCGGAGGAAATCAGGTGTGACCGACTGACAGACAGACGGATAGTCAGACACTGAAATGAACTTATAAATGTTCTGTAAGGAACACTAAAAAAATTACACCCCAGACAAAACTATTAACATAAAAACTATTTCTCTCATAAGTACAAGTATAAAGATATTATAATTACTAGCTAATAGAGCACCAAAAAACTTGACATACAGGAAAGCAAGTCACAACGCAAAAATCTGACCAAACATAGTTTGCATGGGTTTAGTGCCAGTTTTCTTAACAAATCTTAAACAAAACGAAATTATTTTACCCAAACATTTTTACCTATTAGTATCACTGCCTTTAGCAGCATATTATTTTATATAATCATGGTAAGTTTCATATACGAGGCTGGTTTGGAAAGTCCGTGCAAAGTCCGAGAGATGGCACCACCGGCGCGTATCGAGGTCATGTTTAGTTAGTAGCATCTCTTGAATGAACGCACACCAAGTTTCAGCCATATTGGTCTATTTCTTTGTGTTTGACATTCGTGTGAATCAAGTAAGCCGAGTGATTTTCAAGAAATGGACAAAAAAGAATTTCGTGCGGTGATTAAACATCACCTTATTAAAGGCAAAACGCCTCAGGAGACTAAAGAGAAGCTTGATAAACATTATGGTGACTCTGCACCCTCGATTGGAACAGTTTATAAGTGGTTTCAAAATTTTCGGACTGGCCATATGGGCATAAGTGACGCTGAACGTTCTGGACGGCCTGTGGAGGTTACGACTCCAGAAATCATTGATCAAATCCATGATATGATGATGGATGACAGAAGAGTTAAGGTGCGTGAGATTGTTAGTGCTGGGGGCATCTCGACTGAACGGGTACATAATATTTTGCATAAACATTTGGACATGAGGAAGCTATCCGCAAGATGGGTGCCGCGATTGCCACGCTTGACCAAAAACGGAATCGTGTGAAGTGTTGCAAGGATGGTTTGCAGCTGTTCCAGAAGAATCCGGAGGACTTTAAGCGTCGTTTCGTCACTGTGGATGAAACATGGATACATTACTATACTCCTGAGACCAAACAACAATCTAAACAATGGGTTACCAAGGGGGAATCTGCACCAAAAAAGGCGAAGACCGTTCCTTCGGCCGGAAAGGTTATGGCGACTGTCTTTTGGGATTCGCAAGGGATAATCCTCATCGACTATCTGGAAAAGGGTAAAAACTATTACAGGTGAATATTATTCATCGTTATTGGACCGTTTGAAAACCGAGCTGCAAGAAAAACGCCCGCGATTGGCCCACAAGAAAGTCTTTTTCCATCACGACAACGCACCAGCACACACCTCAGCAGTTGTGGTCGCAAAATTAATGGAAATAGGATTCCAACTCGTTTCACATCCCCCCTATTCTCCAGACTTGGCTCCCTCGGACTACTATTTGTTCCCTAATTTGAAGAAATGGCTGGCGGGACAAAGATTTTATTCAAACGAGGAGGTGATTGCAGACACTAATGGATATTTTGCAGACTTGGACAAATCCTATTATTCGGAAGGGATCAACAAACTAGAACATCGTTGGACGAAGTGTATAAGCCTAAAAGGAGACTATGTTGAAAAATAAAAAAGGTTTACCCCAAACACATAAGTAGTTTTTATTTTTTGCACGGACTTTTCAAACCAGCCTCGTACACTACCGTCAGAAAGTATTTGCCCACCTAGAAACTTCAATGTAACTGCCAAAATTTAATATCTAATTAAACCCTTTTATTATATTAGGTAAATTTAATTGTTCTTAACAAGTGTCCATCAGAAAATTGTTTAGATAAGCCTTTTTGGTGAAATTACAAATTAAAAACCAACTAAGTTTTGCATGATAATCGTTTTGAGGCGATTTCTGGGAATTCGAGTTGAAGTAAGAACTCATTTCAGTTTTCTAGGGATTATGGAAATTCCTAGTGATATTTTATAATAAAAACTATGCTATAAATACCATTGCCCTTTTGGAAATTAACCATCCGCAAACAGTACTTTGTCATTGATACAGGCTCAATTGTTTTGTGAAAATGCCAAAAACGAGACATCAAAATGGTCACTCGAGTCGACAAATCGCGACTGATATGCGGATGCCAAAGAGAACGTAAAAAAAAATTCTGCGGGACATGGAATTCCCAACCAAAAACGTTCAGGAAGGCGTCGAAAAATCACTCCCGCTGAAGACAGAGCTATAACAATGTCCAGCAGACGTAATCGCCGCCTAACCGCAGCAGAAATCACGGCTCAAGTAAACCTGGAGCGGCCCATCCCCATCAGCGTGACAATCGTGAAGAACAGATTAGCAGAAGGTGGACTACACGGGAGAGTTGCAGTGAGGAAACCACTTCTTAGGTAAGTGAATAAACGCAAACGATTAGAATGGGCCCGAGAACATGAAAATTGAACATCAGAACAATAAAATTCCGTCCTTTGGAGCGACGAATCTAAATTCGAAATTTTCAGTTCAAATCGACGAGTTTACGTGCGGCGATCAGCTGGAGAGAGGATGTTGGAAGCCTGTCAGTTGCCTACTGTAAAACATGGTGAAGGTTCAGTAATGGTTTGGGGCTGTTTTAGCAACGGTAAAGTTGGAAAAATCTTTAGGATAGAAGGAATCTTGCGATAGGAACAGTATCAAGAAATTTTGCTAACTCAAATGCTTCCTTCTGGAAGAGATATTTTTCAGGGGAAATTTATTTTTCAGCATGAAACGACCCTAAACATCTACTAAACAAATTAGAGAACTTTTGGACCAATGGAAATCCGTTGAAGTCCTGGAAGTGATGACTTGGCCTCCACAATCACCCGACTTGAACCCCATCGAATTGCTGTGGGACCATTTGGACAGGTGTGTTCGAAAACTCATTCCAATATCAGAACATCACTTGTGGGAACTTTTACAAGCAGAATGGGTTAAAATAACCGAATAAACTACTGAACAGAATGCTGAGACTCTGTAAAGCGGTAATTAAAAACAAAGGAGGCCACATAGATGAGAAAAATCCTGGATAATGTGAAAATGAATAATAATTCATTAAAATTAAAAAAAAAATATATTATCTAGGTTTTTGTTGTCTTGGGACTCAAATAACTAGGTGGGCAAATACTTTCTGACGGTAGTGTATTTTTAATTGATCTTATGTATCAAGCCATTATGGCAAAATATTTGAAAAAAATATAAGTAAATAACTGGCCAAGTGCAAGTCGGACTTCTGCAATTAGTTTTTCGTACGTTGATTGCTTTTAAAATAAAAGTTTTGGTTATGGAGGTATAAAATGATCAGTGACTTCACAAAACACACCGCAAACGTGTTTTCAACAAAGTTTGTTTCCCATCTTTATTGAAAACTGATGACCCTGAAATTTCTGTTTTTTTTTTCATATACCAGATGGATTGGATGGATAATTTTCGTTCAATCTACATCCTGTGGAGAAAATTCTAGAATTCTTTCAAAATTATTTGATCAGTATTTTTCGAAATGATGGAGGCGACAGCGATTTTTGTTTAAAAATAATACAAAAAAAAGTGTGCACAAGTATTACATTATATATATTTTTGAACTCGTGTTGACCTGATGACCTGGCAAAAAAATTTTTTTCACTTCTAATTTCACCCCCCAAAACTAACCCCATAAGGGGAGAGGCCTGTATAAACGACCGTGAATCATTTATTGAGAAACTATAATCTATAATATATATAAAATGCAACGTCTCTCTGTCTGTCCGTTAGTGCGCTTATCACTGGAGAACCACTTATCCGTTTTTCATACTTTTTTTATTAAAACATACATATGTTCTTCGGCCAGGTTATAGGCTATATTTTGTTACGATAGGTAGCATAAGGAATGAGCAGTGACAATAATTGTGAATGAAGTCAGAAAAAAGTTTGCCGCTAGCGCGTTCTCTTGCAATATCCAATCTAAACCATTAAATATGGAACAATCCTATGTAGCAGAGAATATCTATAATCTATAATATATATAAAAAGCAATGTCTTTGTCTGTCTGTCTGTCCATTACTGCGTTTATCACGCGAGAACCACTTATCCGATTTACGTGTCTTTTTTTAAATTCATACATATATTCTTTGGCCAGGTTATATAATAATAATAATAATCTATATCTATAATATATATAAAATGCAACGTCTCTCTGTCCGTCTGTCTGTCTGTCCATTAGTGCGCTTATCACTGGAGAACCACTTATCCGATTTACGTGCTTTTTTATTAAAACATACATATGTTCTCTGGCCAGGTTATAGACTATATTTTATTACGTTAGGTAACATGAGGAATAAGCAGTGACGACAATAGTGAATCAAATCTGAAAAAAGTTTGCCGCTAGCACGTTCTCTTGCAATACACTGCCTAAACCACTAAATATGGAACAATATCATGTAGCAAAGGATATCTATAATATATATAAAATGCAACGTCTCTCTGTCTATTTGTCCGTTTGTGCGCTTATCACTGTTCCCTTATCCGATTTACGTGCTCTTTTTAGTGTTCCGTACGGAACACTTATAAGATCACTTCGGTGTCTGTCTGTCTGTCTGTCTGTCTGTCTGTCTGTCTGTCTGTCACACCCGATTTTCTCCGAAACTATTTGACATAGAAAGGTGAAATTTGGTAATAATATAAGAATTGATGGCCTCATCAGAGCCATGTAGTTTTGAGAATTAAATTTTGACTTAAGGGGTTAGTTTTGGGGGGTGAAGTCGGAAGCGAAAAAAAAATTTTTTTACTAGGTCATCGAGTGTGGTGTCAAATGAAAGCTTGTGAAAACACGAGTAAAAAATATATATATAATATTATACTTGCGCGCACTTTTCTTTGTATTATTTTTAAAAATTCGCGAAAAATCGCTGTCCCGGGCCTTATCTCGAAAAGTACTTATCAAAAAATTTCGAAAAAATTCTGGAATATTCTCCACGGGGTGTAGATTGAACGAAAATTATCACGAGTGCATTACCTTTAATAATTTATATGGTATATAAAAAAAAACAAAAATTTCAAGGTCATCAGATTTCAGTAAAGATTGGAAACAAACTTTCTTGAAAACTCATTTGGGGTGTGTTTTGTGAAGTCACTGATCATTTTATACCACCGTAACATAATTTTGACTTAAGGGGTTCGTTTTGAGGGGTGAAATCGGAAGTGAAAAAAATTTTTTTTTACTAGGTCATCGAGCGTGATGTCCAATGAAAGCTTGTGAAAACACGAGTAAAATATATATATATATATATATATATATATATATATATATATATAAATATATATATATATATATATATATATATATATATACATATATATATATATATATATATATATATATATATATATATATATATATATATATACTCGTATATAATGTAATACTTGCGCACACTTTTCTTCGTATTACTTTTAAAAAATCGCTGTCCCCTACCTTATCTCGAAAAGTACTAATCAAAAAATTTTGAAAAAATTCTGGAATATTCTCCACGGGGTATAGATTGAACGAAAATTATCACGAGTGCATTACCTTTAATAATTTATTTGGTACATAAAAAAAACAAAATTTCAAGGTCACCAGTTTTCAGTAAAGATTGGAAACAACCTTTGTTGAAAACTCCTTTGAGGTGTGTTTTGTGAAGTCACTAATCATTTTATACCACCCTAACAAAATTTTTTATTTTAAAAACAATCAACGTACGGAACACTAATTGTGCAAGTTCAACTTGCACTTGACCGGTTTTTTAAACATACGGATGTTCTCTGGCCAGGTTATAGGATATGTTTTATTACGTTAGGTGACATAAGGAATAAGCAGTGACGACAATAGTGAATCAAGTCGGAGGAAAGTTTGCTGCTAGCGCGTTTTCTTGCAATACACTGCCTAAAGCATTAAATATGGAAAAATATCATGTAGCAAAGAATATAATATATGTAAAATGCAACGTCTCCTTGTCTGTCTGTCTGTCCGTTAGTGCGCTTATCACTCCAGAACCACTTATCCGATTTACGTATTTTTATAAATTTATACATACAGTCCCTGGCCAAATTATTAGACGCACTGCAAGATTTCATGTAAAATATTAATTACCGAGTGATATTGTACCGTTTTATTATTTTAAATTGATTTGTTTTTTATTTTTATATTATCCAATCAATTACCTATTTATTTGACATAAATAAAACAGCATTAATTTAGAAAAGCATAAGTTTATTAAGTTTTAATGAAAAGTGAAATTAATGTTAGTAAAAGTCAATATTTAGTTGAGCCACCTTTAGCCGCTATCAAAGCTTTAATTCTGCGCGGCATGCTATCAATGCAAGATTGTACTGTCTCCTGCATTTGAGGATGATGATTCCACACATGAATAATCTTTTCTAGGAGCTGGGTTTTGTTGGTAATCACATCTTTAGCCACTTCTCTTTTCATCAGCTCCCACACATTTTCAATGGGGTTCATACCAGGCCAATCCAACAGAGGGATATTTTTTTCTGCCAAAAAAGCTTTAACAGACCGAGCAGTGTGGCAGGGAGCTCCATCTTGCATGAAAGTGAATGGTTCCCCATTTGGAAACCATTCTCTGAGCTGCGGAATCAACCGATTTTGTAATACTTCTTTGTACTGATCTTGCTTCATTATTCCTTTGACGACGTACAGACGTCCAGTGCCCTTGCCGCTGATGACTGACCAAATCATCACTTTGGTGGGATGTTTAACCGTCGGGACGACACAATCAGGATGAAACTTTTCTCCACGACGACGACGCACATACTGAGCTTTATTCTGCAAAATTTCGAATGTGCTTTCGTCACTGAAGCAGACCTGTCAAAAATAGGAAAAATATATAAACTTCCATGTTTATTTGCTTTATTTAACTGAAAATGATAATAATGTATCAATTATTAATTAAATTGCTGTATCCTACCGATCTCCAGAAGTCCACATCTTTGTCTTGCCATTGTTTGGCCCACTTCAGGCGCTTTGCTTTCATTGCAGCTGTTAACTTGGGCTTCCTGGCGGGGCGACAGGCCTTAAAATCTAATTCTTTCAATTTTTCTTCGAACAGTGCGCTCAGAAGCATTTACGCTAGCATCCTGGAGTTGTGATTTTATTACCTTTGTGGTAGCAAATCTGTTTTCTACACAAATTTTCTTCAAACATCTCTCTGACCGTGGAGTGAAAATTGGTTTTCTACCGCATCTTTTCTTTCTTTTCGGGCTTAATTCCTTCCCTGACTCAATTTTCTTTTTTATGCGTCGTACACTAGCTTCAGAAACCTCCAATCTTCGTGACATTTCTCGGTTTGTAAATGTTTTCGCAATCACAAGGGCCTTCACTTCAGCTTTTTTACGTGGTGAAAGATCGTCTTTTCTACCCATAATGAAAATAGTCCAATTACTTTTTTAAAACACTGCATACAAAATAAACTAATAACTGAGTAGTATAAAACTGTTAAACAAACAATCACAGTCCATAAAGCCACAGAAACACGTCCGTACCTTACTCGATTCCGATCGCGACTGATACAGGTTTGTACTTCTTTACGTTCATGTATCACTTTGTCAACACAGTGTTGCCATATGTTAAAAATAAATACAAATATGTAGTCTACAACAATTCTTTTAAATAAAAATCAATAATATTGTAGTTTAAATATACCATTATTGCATAAAAACTCTTAAGAAACATAAAATTACTAAAAAAAATACAGTGCGTCTAATAATTTGGCCAGGGACTGTATATTCTATATAATTCGATATAAGCCTAGATAATGGGAGATAAGGTGAGATAATGGGAGATAACGGGAGATAAGGAGAAATAATGGGAGATAAGGTGAGATCATGGGAGATAAGTATAAATAATGGGAGATAAGGAGAAATAATGGGAGATAAGCAGAGATAAGTCTAAATAATGGGAGTTATGATGAGATAATGGGAGATAAGGAGAAATAATGGGAAATAAGGAGAAATATTGCGAGATAAGTCGAGATAAGCCTAGGTAATGGGAAATAAGATGAGATAATGGGACATAAGGAGAAATAATGGGAGATGAGCAGAGATAAGCCTAGGTAATGGAAATTATGTAGAGATAATGGGGAGATAAGGAGAAATATGGGGAGATAAGGGGAAATAATGGGAGATATTTTATTACGTTGGGTAACATAAGGAATAAGCAGTGACGATAGTAGTGAATCAAGTCCACGCGAGCGGAGCCGCGGGCCCGGCTAGTTATATATATTTTTGAACTCGTATTTTTACAAGTTTTCATTTGATATCCCACTTGTTGACTTGGCAAAAAAATTTTTTTCACTTCCGTTTTCACCCCCCAAAACTATTCCCATAAGGGGTGAGGTCTGTATAAACGACCGTCTTTTTGTGAATCATTTATTGAGAAACTATAATATTTATATAAGAAAGAACAACTTTTTGGCTTCAAAAATAGAACCTCAACTTTTTAAAAAAATTTAAAATGGCAGAACATCAGCTGCTCAAAGTTGACTCCTTGAATTTGCGCCCTGCAACACCCAGGTCGCTATAGTGCATTAAAAAAAAAAATCATTAGAGTATGATTATACGCTTTGCATGAATTTAAATTTACCAACAAAAACTCAAAAGATTGCGAAATCGGGACCATTTTGAAAAAAATTAACCCTTTTTTATAAACAACTGTCAAAAAATAATGGTAATAATTATAATGAATATCTGTATAAAATTCAAGTGAATCCGTGAATTACTCTTTGAGCTATATTGCACGATGAGCGAAATTTGACATTTTGAGAAAAACACGTTTAAAGTTTTTGTGAAAGCCCCCGTCGGTTTCAATTTCTTAGTCATTACACTTGGTCCAACTTCTTCTTCTTGCCCAGTATATTGCATATCCTTGGACTTATTACCTGAATAATACCGACGATGAGGGCGACTTGGACGATAATTAGGTTCATTTTTATCAATTTTTCGAGTCAACATTATAAACAAGTGAAAAGCCCAACACGTGAAGCGACTGAACCGATCAGAGACGATCTCTTTCATGGCAGGATAGGTGCATTTAGAGACCAAGTTTCGATTTAAAACTTGGTGAGGACATTCTTCAGATGTTAAACTACCTTTTTATGAAACAAAATCGTAAAAACTTTTTTTTTACACAGGCCCCCCCTTAAGTCAAAATTTAATTTTCAAAACTACATGGCTCTGATGAGGCCAGCATTTTCTACATTAGTGCAAAATTTCAACTTTCTATGTCAAATAGTTTCGGAGAAAATCCGGTGTGACAGACAGACAGATAGACAGAAAACGAAGTATTTTATGAGTGTTACATACAGAACAATAAAAATGAAATATTTGAGTTTTAGCTTCAATTTCAGCTTGTTTCTATACGTTTAAAGTTGTATTACAGAATTAATGCAACCAATTATGACTGGAAGGCATAAAAGTAGTATGAAAACTTAATTTAAAAAGTTCACCTTAATTTCTCCTCATCTTCCTTATTTCTTTGTTCCTCTTCCTGTTTAAGTTTTTGAATCAGAGGGGCACTTGCTTGTTCTTCTGCTTCTCTTAGCCTTCTTTGTTCTTCTAATTCCCTCTGCTTTTCCAGTTCATATTCTTTACGAATTTCACCTGGAGTGGCTACTACAATAACTGGCTTATCTAAAATATTAATAAACAAAAACCTAAACAACCTGACATCATAAGAATAAAGTGTTATAAGTGGATTAAGAATTATAGCATATCTTTTAAATAAGCCAAACTAACTTGTAGTTTAATTAGTAACAGTTTAGGAACTGTTCCTTTCACAATTTTAATTTTACACATTGACATGTTGAAATTTTCATTAAGATTCGTCTTTACTAATTTTTTTTTTAGCTTCCAGACTATAAATATAACACATGGGCTGAAAAGTCCCGGGCCTAACAAAGAAAAACACGGTTTTTTTGGTTCAAAATTAGCTTTATTCATCAACGTAATCTCCATCAAGAGCAACGCAATCATTCCAGCGCCGCTCTAACATTTCAATACCACTTTTGTAGAACGATTTATCTTTTGCCTCAAAATAGGCCTCAGTTTCAGCGATATAACCTCTTCATTCGTGCTAAATTTCTTACCGGCGAGCATTTTTTTTCAGGTCTGCGAACAGCCAGTAGTCGCTGGGAGCCAAATCTGGCGAATACGGTGGATGTGGGAGCAATTCGAAGTTCAATTCATGTAGTTTTGCCATTGTTTTGATTGACTTGTGACACGGTGCGTTGTCTTGATGAAACAAAATTTTTTTCTTTGCCATATGCGGTCGTTTCTTTGCAATTTCGACCTTCAAAACGCTCCAATAACGCTATATAATATTCACTGTTGATGGTATTTCCTTTCTCAAGATAGTCGATGAATATTACACCACGCACATCCCAAAATACCGAGGCCATAACCTTTCCAGCCGATTGTTGTGCTTTCGGGCGCTTTGGACGAGGTTCACCAGTTGCTGTCCACTCAGATGACGATCGTTTTGATTCCGGAGTGAAGTGATGGATCCATGTTTCATCCATTGTCACATATCGACGCAAAAATTCCGGTTTGTTACGTTTAAACATGGCCAAACACTGCTCAGAATCATCAACACGTTCTTGTTTTTGATCAACAGTGAGCAAATGCGGCACCCACTTTGAACAGAGCTTTCTCATAGTCAAATGCTCATGCAATATAAAGCCAACACGTTCTTTTGATATCTTTACGATGTCAGCTAACTCACGCAACTTCACTTTTCGATCATTCAAAACGATTTTATGGATTTTTTTGATGTTTTCTGGTGTTACCGCCTCATTTGGACGTCCACTGCGTTCTGCATCATCAGTGTCTCTACGACCACGTTTGAAGTCAGCAAACCAACGTTTTATTGTTGTTTCTGATGGAGCGGAGTCCCCATAACACTTTTCAAGCCATTGCTTCGCTTGAACGGTATTTTTTCCCATCAAGAAGCAGTGTAAAATTAAAACACGAAATTGTTTTTGATCCATTGTTTTGAAAATAACAAAAGTAGCGTCATTCTTAGCACAATAACTCACAAACTAATGAATAGAATATCATGAAATTTTAACAGCTGTCTTTTGAAGGTTAGTATTAACTGAAAAAAAGGTGACTGCAATAAAACTAGCGCCATCTATGTGTTAGGCCCGGGACTTTTCAGCCCATGTGTTATATCCTATCATATTGATGCTCAAAAATTAAGGTCCCTTGAGTGAGTAAAGGCTTTCAGGGTTATATATGCACGAGAGTTACTTTTCCGGAATACTATGCTCATCTTGTCTCCAGGTCCTTGTGAATGTTGGTCTTTATCTCTAGATTCTAGATTGGGTCGTCATATGCCACTCTGAGAACTCTATACTTTTCATTTGTCAAACCACATCTAAAATATGCCTCTACAATATGGTCACCCTTTTATAGAGTTCATATTAACAGCATTGAATTTCTTCAGAGGAAGTTCTTGCACTTCTGCCATGTTGGATTTGGGGGATAGAATGGAGAGTGTACACCTAACCCATTGAAAAGCACAAGGATCATTTGTGCATCTTATATAAAATTTTCAATGGCCTATTCAACTGTCTGTCCATCTTTGCTCCCTCAGATCCAATTCAGAATGTCTACTCACGAACTCAGAAAAAAGTGATCTCTTTCACATCAACTTTCATGGAATAAACTACGAGGCCAACAGTCTACAGTTAAAGAAATTTCTTGAATGAAAATTCCTTCCTTGATCTATTTGGAAGTTTATTGCATTCTTTTAAAAGACAGGTATTAAACTTGTGTTTTGATACTCCTGATGAAGCTAACATGGTTAGCAAAACGCGCTTCGAGTGCAAAAATAAAGTGTTTGGTGTAGTGGTGATATATACTGAGTAGTGTCATTGTGCCAAAGATTCCACATTCCCAACTTAGTTGTGTTTTGATAGTTCTTTTGATATATTTTGTATAAGTTTTGGAATCTATGTAATTAAGACCATTTTCTTGCTCACTTTTGATCAGTGTTATCAAGTACTTATTTTAATTTTATCGGGGTTTTTCTATTTACTGTTATATAAATAAATATCCTCACAGCTCCTATATTGTTCTCAAGAGCTCTACCATTACGCTTTGTAATGCATTAGTAAAAAAATTATCCTCTGAGTTTTCTGTATCTCCTTCCCTAGATCACAAAAAACATAGTTTCTCATTTCTCTTAGTCTGTATGTAAGTATAGCCTGTCCCAAAATATAAGATCCTGATTTTGCCGTTTTAAGCGGGTAATATAAAAATTCTGACCGTTTGTTTATGATTGCAGAGATGAAGTTAAGAATTTTATTTATTAATGCAAATAAATAAAATTATAAGTGTTTTTGAGATGTTTATTTATAGATGCATGTAAAAAAAAATGGATAAGAAGTACAAGTATACAATTTGAATGAATGGGGTTTACAAGAGGGGACATATTGTATAAATAATAACCGGTCAAGTGCAAGTTGAATTTGCACAATTAATGTTCCGTACGTTGATTGCTTTTCAAATAAAAATTTTTGTTACAGATGTATAAAATGATCAGTGACTTCACAAAACACACCCCAATTCCAATTTTTTCAAAATTTTTTGATAAGTACTTTTCGAGATAAGGCGCGGGACAGCGATTTTTCGCGATTTTTTAAAGATAATACAAAGAAAAGTGCGCGCAAGTATTACATTATATATACATTTTTTACTCGTGTTTTCACAAGCTTTCATTTGACACCACACTCGATGACCTAGTAAAATTTTTTTTTTTTCACTTCCGATTTCACCCCCCAAAACTAACCCCTTAAGTCAAAATTTAACTTTTAAAACTACATGGCTCTGATGAGGCCATCAATTCCTATATTATTACCAAATTTCAACTTTCTACGTCAAATAGTTTCGGAGAAAATCGGGTGTGACAGACAGACAGACAGACAGACACCGAAGTGATCTTATAAGTGTTCCGTACGGAACTACTAAAAATATATTTTAAATTAAGCCTAATTCGGTTTTACTACAGTGGTTTTATATTATTTACATAAATGTATGAATCTTCAACTTTAACAACATGCTGAATGGAATTCTTCCCGCTTTCACAAGGTATATCATTTATAACTTTTTTTACTAATTCAACCTGACACGCTTAAAGTAGAAGAAACGTTTTGTGCCCTTATTTTTGATTTAACTTGATGCCAAATATGTTCAATTGGATTAAACACATAATAATACGGAGGAAGCCGCAAAACAGTGTGTCCCATTTTCTCAGCCATACTATCACAAACATATTTCTTTTTCAATTTATAGTCTTTCAAAACTTCCAAAAGATCACTTTTTTTATAACTAAAGTCAAAATAAATGTCATTTTCTAACATATATTCCTGTATTTCCGATTTGGTGTTGGCTGCATTAGGAACCTTATTTAGTAGGCGACTATGGTAACTTGCATTGTCCATAACTATAGGGTGGCGCATAAGTAACGCTATGATTTATTTAATGAATAACTTTTTTCTTTCTGATTTTATTTAACGTTGGCGTTTATTAAAATTTAGAATATAGTATGGAAATATGTTCACATTATGTTTTGAAGATAATATCTTTCAAATGGTGCCCATTGTTTGCTTCGACCTGACATGCTCTTTCCAGAGCATTTCCCGTAACTTTTCTTAGAATTTCAGGTCCCAGCGCCCTCACTTCTTCTCGGATATTCGCCTTAAGCTGTTGGATGGTTCTTGGCTTATTGGCATATACCTTCCTCTTTAGGTAACCCCAAAGAAAAAAATCGGGAGCCGTTAAATCGGGCGAACGCGGTGACCAGTTAAAATCGGAAAAACGCGATATTATTCGATCGGCAAAAATTTCGCGCAGGAGAGTCATAGTTGGACGAGCTGTTTGAGCTGTGGCTCCATCTTGTTGGAACCACAATTCTGGATTGTTCTCTACCTCGGGCCTTAAAAAATTTATTTTCAATCATTGCCCGGCATTGAATGCCATTCACATTAACCGCAACTTGTTCGTCGTTTTCGGAAAAAAATATGGTCCAATGATCTTTTCTGAAGTTATTCCACACCATACTGTGCATTTGATGTTCAACAATTATTCTTGAATTTTGGGTGCCCCATATTCTGCAATTTTGTTTATTCACGTGACCATTGAGGTGGAAATGGGCCTCATCGCTCATTATGAGTTTGTGAATAAACTCGTTGTTTTCTAGGCACAATTCTTGCAAACGGCGACTATATTGAATGCGTCTTTGTGCATCATTTGGTTTTAACTCATGAACTAATTGAATCTTATATGGGAAAAGGTGTAAATTATGTAAAATTCTTTGCAAAGACCGCCTAGACATCACCAACTGCTGAGAACGTCGCCTGGTGGAAGTTTCGGGGTTTTCCTCAATACTTGCTTGCACCCGAGCAATGTTCACATCATTTCGAACTGCACGAGGTCTTCCAGCACGCGGAAGATCACAGACAGCCCCTTGTTGCCGAAAACGCTGAACCAATCGGTAAATTGTTGGAGCGCTAGGTGCATTTCGAACATGAAAGAAATTTCGATATGATCTTTGTGTCTGAATAATCGAATGCTGACTTTCATAATGAAATTGAACAACTTTGGTTCTTTGTTCTGTGCTGAGTCTTTCCATCATAAATTTCCCAAGATTTTCAAAGTTAATTCTGAAAAAAAAAATAAAAATAACCGGTCAAGTGCAAGTTGAACTTGCACAATTAGTGTTCCGTACGTTGATTGTTTTTAAAACAAAAATTTTGTTAGGGTAGTATAAAATGATCAGTGACTTCACAAAACACACCCAAAATGAGTTTTCAACAAAGTTTGTTTCCAATCTTTACTGAAAACTGATGACCTTGAAATTTTGGTTTTTTTCTATACCAGATAAATTATTAAAGGTAATGATAATTTTCGTTCAATCTATACCCTGTGGAGAATATACCAGGATTTTTTCAAAATTTTTTGATCAGTACTTTTCAAGATAAGGTAGGGGACAGCGATTTTTCACGATTTTTTAAAAGTAATACGAAGAAAAGTGTGCGCAAGTATTACATTATATATATATTTTTTACTCGTGTTTTCACAAGCTTTCATTTGACACCACACTCGATGACCTAGTAAAAAAATTTTTTTTCACTTGCGATTTCACCCCTCAAAACGAATCCCTTAAGTCAAAATTTATGTTACGGTGTTATAAAATGATCAGTGACTTCACAAAACACACCCCAAATAAATTTTCAACAAAGTTTATTTCCAATCTGTACTGAAAATTGATGACCTTGAAATTTCTGTTTTTTTATATACCAGATAAATTATTACAGGTAATGCACTCGTGATAATTTTCGTTCAATCGACACCCCGTGGAGAATATTCCTGAATTTTTTCAAAATTTTTCGATAAGTACTTTCCGAGATAAGGCGGGTGGACAGCGATTATTCGCGATTTTTTAAAAATAATACAAAGAAGAGTGCGCGCAAGTATTACATTATATACATATTTTTTACTCGTGTTTTCACAAGCTTTCATTTGACACCATACTCGATTACCTAGTAAAAAATTTTTTTCGCGATTCGATTTCACCCCCCAAAACTAACCCCTTAAGTCAAATTTAACTGTCAAAACTACATGGCTCTGATGAGGCCATCAATTCCTATATTACTACCAAATTTCAACTTTCTATGACAAATAGTTTCGGAGAAAATCGGGTGTGACAGACGGACAGACGGACAGACAGACGGACAGACACCGAAGTGATCTTATAAGTGTTCCGTACGGAACACTAAAAAGACGTTTATTTATTATTTATTCACTTATTAAATCATAACGTTACTTATGCGCCACCCTATATAACACTGTGTTCGGGAACATTTGGCAAAGGGGAATTTTGAAACCAATTTTCAAATAGCTCTGCGGTCGTGATAGTTCAAACTAGGATCTTTTATGTTTTTTGCAGATAATAGTAGACAATTTGAAACCCAGCCCTTTTCAGATCCAGCATGCAAAATGGTTATTCGTTTACCTTTATTTGAAGGTGCATTAGTCTGACATTTTGTACTGCTGTCAACCCACCCTTTTTGCACAGTGTCATGGGTATGGAACCATGTTTCGTCAAGGTAAAATATTGGCCAATTCTCTGATCGATACTTTTTAATTTCTTGTAAATAAGTATGTTGCAAGAATCGTAATCTTTGCTATCAATCACTATTTGCCTTTTGTTGATTTTTCAGAACGTGAATCCCATTTTTAAGAGAATTCTGTGAATGGTTGATCAGCCACAATGTATATTGATCCCGTCCTGCACCAGTCTTAAGTATATTTTCTCTAGTGTCGGCACCAACTGCTTTTCATACATAGAATATATTTTTCTCCTGATGAAGTCTTTTTCACAATCGTCTACATGATGCATTTCAAAATCTTTTCATTTTTTCCTGTTCCTGAGTGATGGTTTTCCTACAATACCTTTAATTGTAGAAATTAGGGTTTTTGTTAGTTCACTGGGTTCTTGCAAAGCACTTTGTTTATTCAAATTTCTTTTTACCAAACTGTCGTAAACATTTTTCACTATTTGTTTAGCGTCAAGTGGTAAATGTTTTCTCTTGCGATGCCACTATTGTAATTTTCCCACTGACGCCACATAATTAAAATAGAACCGTTACGTTGTAAGTTGTAAGTAAAACTAAAAATAAAAATAATAAAAAGTATCTTTCGAATCTTAATGCGGATCTATGCTCATTAGGCCCATATTATCAAATACTTAAAGGGCTCCAAACCAGGTTGCCAGGTAGTAAATATATAGGTAAAAATAGATCCAATATGATTGCAGGTGCAAGTGAGGGCAGTATACAAAGCAGGTAAAATAAAAATACGTTTATCGTAATACCTGGCAACTATACACAAAACCTTAATAGGGTCGTTTATTATTCCATTGAATAAACAAAAAGGCAGGATCTTATATCTTGGGATTTAATATATGATAACTTTTAAACGAAATGACACATAGATGGAAAAATTTAATACACATATAGTACTTGAAGTAGGGAGGAAATCTATAGTCTTTTGGAGATACTGATTTAGGCAACAGATGTGACAAAAGAGGGGGTCGATAAATATGGTATAGTTCCAATAGTATTTTGCAAAATTCTCCTAGTTTTTGATTTAGATAATGGAAAGTTTTAAGCATAATTGTTTATAGTCCAAGATTTAAGGGATCAAAGCAACAATGGAGATGGAGGTTAGATGGGTTGCTTCATATATACTGTGCTACATATCCTTTTCAGAGATCTTGAAGTCGAGAAATATGAACTATGCTTTTATCTTTATTTCCAATTTTACAAGACAAAATATACAGGACAGGTTTCAGTTGTAAGCATTAGAAGCACATCCTCTGTTCAACTTTCTTGTAATTATTGATACAATTACTTTTGAAAGGTAAAACAAGAAATATTTTTGGTAATTATTTACAATTAGGGCAACCCCAAAAATGAACCAAAAATGATGTTTTTTAATGTTTTTTGGGGCATAAAACACGAATCTGGCGTTAAAAATCACCGCTCGACCACCCCTGATCCACCCCGTCACTCGCAACCCCCAATCGATTAAATTAAAAAAAAAACCCTAGAGTATTTTTATGTCTTTTGGGGCGCAGAACACGAATCTGCCATTAAAAATCGCCGCTCGACTACCCCTGAGCAGCCCCGCTACCCCCAACCCCCGAAAAATCGATTAAATTAAAAGGAAAAATGAACCTGAACTAACCTGAACAAAAAATTAATGAAAAATGGTGTTTTCGAACGTTTTTTGGCGCGCTACACACGAATCGGCGCTAAAAATCGGCACTCAACCACCCCTAAGCCGCCGCGCCACCCCCAATCACCTAAAAATCTGTAAATTGAAAAATGGATTGTAGGTAGTGAATGTACGTTTTTCGGGGTGGGAAATACGACTTTCTCACTAGAGGACCGTATTGGGGGGCGGCGCCCTCCCAAACCCCCTATCTTTCAAATCCTAAACTAATGTAAACTATGTTAACCCATACGAGTTTGGTGAGGATAGGGTAGCTTAGGTCAGTTTAGGTTAGTTCAGGTTAGTTCAGCGCCCCAATAAAAATATGCTAGTGTTTATTTTCCTAAATTTCATCGATTTTTCGAGGGTTGGGGATGGCAGGACGGATTTGTGTTCTGCATCAAAAAAACATAAAAACACCGTAGTGTTTTTCCCGTTTTTTTTTTGTTTAATGGGTATTTTGGGGGTGGCGGGACGGCTCAAGGGCATCGACAGGCGATTTTTAACGCCGGATTCATATTCAGCGCTCCAAAAACCATAGAAATGCTTTAAGGATTGTCTATTAACTTTAATAGGGTTTTCGGGGGTTGGGGGTGAAGTGGAAGCTTAGAGGTGGTTAATCGGTAATTTTTGACGTCGAATTCGTGTTCAGCATACTAAAAAACAAAAAATACAGCACTTCTTTTTCAATAGTTCGTTTTTAATTTTCTCGATTTTTTTGGTGGATTAGGGACAGTTCAAACAGGATCTCTTTTATTACCGATGTCATCATTTTTTTGTTAATATTTTTATAGATGATCAGTACAATGCTCAAATTCTCTTCCTCTATAGGGCTCAAAACCTGCAACACCTGTCCCTAGGCGATCCTAGCATTTTGATTTTCAATTTCACAACATTGTAACATTTGATTCAGCTTCATTTGTATGACTGTCTGTACCTAAATAAGCTATAAAAATACATTTTCTTCAAGTACACTTCTTAAGTGATGCCTTAACATGTTTCAACATGTTGGATATAACATATTGATGTCAAGTTTATAGTTATTATTTTCTGAGAATGAAAATGTGCAAAAAAACGTTTACTTCAGGAGATATTTTTAATAGTAAACAAAATAATAAATACAAAAAATTTCATAACAAAACAAGCAATATATTACATAAACAATCATGTAAACATCTTACCTTCTTCTATAACATTATCGATTCCATTATACTTGTTTTGCAGTTCTGTTGAATACTGCTTCTGGATGGCTCCCCAAAGCTCCTCGTCAATTAATTTACCATCTTTTTTAGCTTTTCTGAACCAAGAACCAACGCGAATCCTGCACAGTGGACACACCAAATTTGCGTTCTCCATTGTACCTTCAAAACACAATTTACAAAATGCATGATTGCACGGAAGTGTCACTGGTTCAATTAGAATTGTTCGGCAAATAGGGCACAACACATCCGACGGTTCTAACTTTTCCAAATCGGCTTTTTTAGCCGATTTACGCGGCTTTGCTTTTTTGCCTGCCATGTTTATGGGGACTTCAGATTTTTGGGATTTCTCAATTTTTTTTGACAATCGACAATAATGACAGTTGGCTATTTAAGCGAGGCTGCCAACCTTTTAACTCAAAGCGCACACTGGGGTAGAAATCTTTGGTCCTAAGCGCCAACTGCACATCAACTTTTTTTAACAATAAAACTACTTAATTACCCTGATAGCCAGCGTTGCACTACAAAAACTTGGTCATCTGTAGTTTGGAGTCAATTTGACTCCAAGTTTACGGTAAGTTTTTGGTGAGCAACATTTGGATACAAGTTGATCGAAATCTACGGCCAGCAATTGAATACAAGTTGTAGGCAAACTTGTACTACAATATGTACTCCAACTTTTATACAAGTTCACTCCAATAACTTGCCCAAATTGTACTCAAATTGCGTAGAAATTTACTGCCAACTTCACTACAACTTTGCCCTCTCCAACTTTTTTCTTCAAATTGACTACGAATTCCGGCCCTAGAGTTTATAAAAGTTGCATTCAGCATGGCTATCAGAGTACTTTACTTAACCTGAACTAACCTGTACTGTCACAAAGTAACGGACCAATCAATTAACTCTTTTTTTAATTTTGGAACTAAAAATTTTATTCGTGAAATATTAGTTACATAATAAAAAATAAAGAGATTAAGCCATAACTATTTAGTTTTCGGAAATTTGTCAAAATGTATTTACGTCTTTTTGTTATTACTTCTAACATGATATTTTGCTAGAATCTATTGTCCTAATTAGAAAAGAGAAGAAGTATAGGCGCGAAAATTTTTGAAAATGTAAGGTTATATTATTTGTTTGTTGATCCATGTTGTTAAAAATTAAGTGAAAATATTTGATTTTAAACTGCCATAAGTCTTTTTTTATTCGTTTATTATACTTACATGTAAATAGTATTTGATTCGAACGACTACATAACACAAATATGGCCGAAAACGAAACTGTTTCTGTGTCTAAGGTACATAATCATAAAGTTTTATTTCTAGTTTCCATATTCATTCATTTTCATTCATAATGTTGTAATACAGTAGATGTTAAGTGATGATTTTTGTTTACTGTATTATGTTTTCCTTTACCGAAGCCTTGAAGCTACACCAATTTTAATATTGTATATTTTAAAGTTTATATTTTATCAAATTCAGATGTTGATTATAATAATTTTATAATTAAACTACGTGATAATATAGTGGGAGCATTTTATCAGTTTTTAAATTTTCCTTAGTAGTATATAAAAAAAATTTTGTATTTATAATTTTAGGGAGTTTTTGTGTTTAAAAATAACTTTAAGCCTTATAAAAAAACTTCAAAGAAATCTGTTATTCCCAAAACTGTTGATGATATGTTCTCAGATAATTTTGTGGTATCAAGAATACATATCTTTGTGGAGTACCATTAGTGAAGATATAGATGTAAGTGCATTCAACAATGTTTCCTTTATAGCACAAATTTTAGTAAAAATAATATTTAATTATGTGTATTTTATGAAATTTTAATGAATATGAAATTTTTCTTTTTTTAGAAATTAACCCATGATATGTTTTCTTCTATGACAACAGACCTTTTAAATTTTGTTAAAGTAAGTCATAACAATGTGGTGAGTGAAATTCCAACTGCTGCTCTCTTAACAGGTATAGCATTTTAAAATAATTAAGAAGTAAATTTTTACTTCTCTTGTTGAAAAAGAAGCATTGTATGTGTTACACTCTAAGATTTTTACATTTCTTCACATTTTAGGATCTCTAGATTACTACAAACATAATCACATATTTTCATCAGTCTGTCAGTCTGTTGATCTGATAACCCCTCAACAAAGTGAGATACCGATTTTAACTTTGGTTTCAACAAGATCGCTAGAGGACAGGAGTCAATACATTTTGTTTATTTTCTCAATTATTATGAGAGATTTTTACCGATTTTTGGTTGTCATAATAAACAACTTTTAGGCATAGATGTTAGAGAGAGGACATAAGAAAGGCCTATGACTCAGTACCAAAACAAAGATTATGGAATGCAATGAAAGAAATAGGCATTGACAAAGAACTAATATACGCAGTAAAAGCTCTATACGAAAACAACAAAGTGAACATAAAAATAGGACATAAAATAGGGAAGAGACTCCAAACATCAAAAGGCCTATCACAAGGATGCTCTACATCTCCAACACTATTCAAAATATACCTCGAACAAACATTAAAAATATGGAAGCAAAAATGTAGTGGAATGGGAGTCCCAATACGAGAAGATTACTTATATACTCTATTTTTCGCAGACGACCAAGTAATCATAGCGCAAGATGAGGAAGACCTCAGTTATATGGTAAGAAAACTGAAAGAAGAATACACTAAAGTAGGATTAACAATAAACTTTGATAAAATGGAATATCTAACAACAAAGGAGGGAAACGTGGAGAATCTAGAAGTAGATAACGAAACAATAATGAAAGGAACCGATAGATTTAAATATCTAGGAACCGTCATTTCAAAAAACGCATCATCAGAAGAAGAGATTAAAGCTAGATTAGGACAAACGTGAACATGCATAAGACAATTAAATTCGATCCTGTGGGACAAGCACATTACAAAGAGAAACAAAACACGCATATACAAATCAATAATACAAAGCATAATTACATACGGGTCAGAAACATGGACGATCAACAAAAGAAATAAATCTAAAATTAACACGGTAGAGATGGAGTATTGGAGAAGATGTTGTAGAGTGACATGTATAGAGAGAATAACAAATGAAGAAATAAGAAGCAGAATGAACATCAAAGAGAACGCAATAAACACCATTGAAGGAAAATGATTAAAATGGTATGGACACATAAGACGAAGCGAAGATAATAGGTGGATAAAGAAAATAACGGAGTGGAGCCCTATAGGGAGAAGAAAAAGAGGAAGACCCAGACGATCATGGAGAGACGATGTGGATGAGGCTATGGAGGACAGGGGTCTAACAGATGGAGACTGGGAAGATAGAAACGGATGGAATCAAAGGCTGAGAGAAGGAAGACAGCGTCAGCTGTACAAAATCCTTGTTATATGTATATATATATATATATATATATATATATATATATATATATATATATATATATATATATATATATATATGTTAGAGGGATTGCTTAGTATATCTCATATTATACATCCTCTCTGGGGTTCTTTGAGTCAAGGAATCTGAAAAATGTGTTATTTTTTCATTACTTTCAATTGGTCAAATATGTAAGGTGTTAATGAAGGAGGGAAGGAGTTGCTTTGTATATATCGTGTTATACCTCGTTTTCAGGGTTTTTCTAGTGGAGGAGTCGGAAAATTGTTTTATATTTTCAATTTTGGCAGAAATACTATGTTGAGGGAAATTCAGATTTCATTTATTGACAAATTAGCTAGTAACTAAAAATTATAACCAATATATAATGAGAATAAGCATGATTTACAATTTAGATCTTAAGATATGTACATTGCAGGGACCTAGGCATTGATAAACAAGATATTTCAGAACATAAACTTAAAAATTGGACTTAGTAATTAAACTTAATATGAATTTTAGCTAATCTTAAGATTATGCATGGTAGGGATCTAAGTAACTTAGCCTAGGTAATGACGAACTTAAGATATTTCGACTTAAGATATTTCATAAACATAAACTTAAAATTAAACTTAATATTATACTTAATGTGAACTTAAGCTAATCTGGAGGCATAGGGTTGCTGGGTGTTAGCAGACGGCGGCGGGCGTGGCGTGGAAGGTGGCGGTAGGCGGTTCTGTCTCTGGGTTGGGGTGGAGGGCGGCTTTGTCCAGGAATTTGAGCTGGGTGCTTCTGATAAATTCCCGGATTGTTGGCATTTGGAGGTCTCTTTGGAGCTGAGTATTGTGGACAAACAATGGGGCTTTGGCGATGATGCGGAGGGCCTTGTTTTGGATGGTCTGGAGGGTGGATCTGCAAGTGCATAACATCTGGCACCCTGCGGGGCTGGAGTAGGTCATTCCAGCTCGGATGATCATCTTGTAGATTGTCAACTTGTTGCGTGTTGACATTTTTCTGGATTTGAGAGGGGAGAGAGCTTGCCAAGGAGTTGGTTGGCTTTCCTGGCGGAGGTGGTGATCTGGTCCTTCCATACTAGGCATTGAGGGAATGTCAGATTTCAGTTGTATGTATTTCTGAAGCTCTTCCTGTTCTGGACTTTTTGGTGATAAAATACCTATTATTTAGATTATTGGCTTGTAACGTTGGAATTTTTAAGTGTGGAAAAATATCCGATATTTATTTTCAAATAATGTGTTGCAAGAAAAGTACTTGGTAAACACTTTTCTGATTTTTTTTATTAGAACTTTTTAATACCATAATTTACATTTTTCAGGTATAAATATGCCTGACCATGAAGCTCAATTCAGGAGTCTCAAAAAACAAATAAAAAATGAAATTTCTCCACATGTTGCTTTTTTAAATAGTCACAATTGTGCTAACATAAAATACCTTATGGAGAACCTGATTAATCAGTTTATCAACGTTGAAAATAGTCTTAACTTTGAGGAGGTAAGTACAGTGTGACCTCGATAATCCGGACTAATTAAAACCGCGGTGATCCAAATTAGTAAATAATTCGAATTACTGAAGCAGGACATTATTTATATTAAAAAACGAATCATTTAATACGAAACATCTAAAAAATAGTACATACATAGAAATAATATTTAAAATAGAAGCATATCTTATCAAGTTTTATCTTATTTTGTAAAAAAAATTGTAATTTTTGTTTGGTTGACCCTTCTCTGGTTCATCATAAAAGCAATTTCTTTTAATCTTTGAAGCACAAGTACATCACTTAGAGGGATATCATTTTCTTCTGCCCATCTCTTGCACACATTGAAACTTTTAACTGCCTCATCATTCTTCACAGTATTCTTAACAGTCTGGTTTGTATTAGTATTTAACTCTGAACCTTCATTATCACTCTCGTGCTGTTCATCTGTATCATCTATGTCTTCCAGTGGTAACAAATCTTCCCATGTTCGTGAGATTCTGCTCAGTGAGAACATTCAACATATCTGAAGCATCTGTTAAATATTTACGAATTAACCAAAAAATTACTAAAAGAAAAATTTCAGGCTTTACCTTTCATTTCTTCATTCATGGAAAGCAAATTGTACCGCAATTCACTCAGAGGAATCAGATCTTCAGCATCATATTCAGTGTCTGGGTTGGTATCTGCCACGTAAGCCATAATTTTGTGCCAGCACTTTTTCAAGACTTCAGGGGAGACTTTTTCCTATGAATTGCATAGTAGACATACAGCATCTTTTAGGTTAATGCTCTTTAATAACCTAACAAGGTTCTCTTCATTATTTGATAAAAATATGGGCTAAAAGACTTTTCCAATAAAATAATTTTGTCAGTCTGATTGCATTCTGGTCCATAGGCTGCAAAAGTGCAGTACAATTTGGTGGAAGAAATAATGTTGTAAACTGTCCATCTTCACTAGTCAGCTCTTCTATAGTTCCATGGCTCAAAGCGTTATCAACGATTAACAGGGCTCTTTCAGGCAAGTTGAGACTTCTTAAATGACTTTTGACTTGCCGAATAAACGAATGATGAAACCAGTCTAAGAAAATTGCTCTAGTCATCCATGCATTGGCAGATGATTGTACTCGACAGGTATGTTCACATTTTTAAAAGCCCTTGGATTTTTTGCCTTTCCTATTACTAACAACTTTAATTTTTGTGATCCATCAGCATTGCAACATGCTAGAAAGGTAACGCGTTCTTTGTTTATTTTTCGACCTGGTGCGGTCTTTTCCTGAGAACGAACCAGCGTTTTTTTTCAGGCAACATTTTCCAATACAGAGCTGATTCATCTGCATTGTATATTTGAGTAGGTCCAAGGTTTAATTCTTTTATCTTATCTGCGAATAAAGTTAGGGAAGGATCGACGGCACTTTGATCATTGGATAGTTTTTCGCTACAAACTTTTAAAGCACGCAGACCATGTCTTTTTCTGATGTTAGAAATCCAGCCTCTACTAGCTCTAAAATTATCATTCCCATAGGTTTCAGTGTAAAACTGTTTTGCTTTGCCTGATAAAATTTCGTAGGAAATTGGGACGTGCCTTGATCGTTGCGTACAAAACCATGTATTCAAACGAGTTTCCATTTCTAGATATTCGGCTTTTCGTAAGGTTTTTCTGACGCCAGGACCGAAATCACATTGGGAAATAAATCTAAAAGAAGTTACACGTCCATAGCGAGTGTCCAAAATTATCTTTAAAATAAATCATATATACATACTTTTTGATTTTCCCTTGCTTCTTTTTTATATCCGAAATTGTGGATGTTCCTACTCCGTATTCATTTGCCAACACTTTTCCGCTTTCACCAAGAACTAGTCTTTCTAATATATCGGACTTTTGTTTTATTTTTAGTGTAATATGTTTTCTTTTAGAAGGCATTTTAATATGTAGGTACATATACGTAAAAAAAAAAACGTTTACATACTTATATGAACCACATAAAGTAAAATAGAACGTAGGTATGTTGTACTTGTGACAATAAACAAACAACTACAAATGCCTTAACCTTTAGACGCGATACGCGATGCGTTGTAGGCAAATCAAAGTCACCTACAGTTTGTGTAAATCCCAGATGTATTAGGCTGGAAGTTAGGGGAATCCCCTCACTATCGATTTCAGTTTTCCCATGTAGTTTAAATTAAGTAGATGTCTAAAAACGCAGGTCCGGATTACCTAGTACTATCAAATCCAGATTATAAAGTACACAATGCAATAGAAATGTTTGTCCGGATTATTAAAAAATCCAGTTTAATGGAGATCCAGATTATCGAGGTGGCACTGTATATGATAAATTAAAAAAATAAACATGCTGTGTTCAATTCAGGCTCTGTTTCTGCTTCAAGCAAAAAGTTAGTTTTACAATCAAAACCAACTATTTTGTTAACCTCTTTCAGGAAAGTATGGAAACAGATCAATCAAAAACACATATCAAAAAATCACAACTTAATCTCCCCTTGTTAAGAAGCTGGTATGAAGATTTGTATCCACCAAAAAACAGGCTTAACTCTGAACGAAATTTGTTAGTAGTAATAATTCCAGATTTTGAAAGTTTTAGTGTGAAAGTCCTGCAAAATTTTATCCTAATTGCTAGTTCCTATTTAGAGACACTACCTTTTGTATTCATATTTGGTATAGCGACATCGATAAATACATTGCATACATCATTTCCCTACCATGTAAGTATCACTTGAATTACTATTTTAACACTATTGAGAATTTATATTTATGGTCCTACTCAGTATATATCACTACTACACCAAACACTTTATTTTTGCGCTTGACGTGCGTTTTGCTAACCATATTAGCTTCATCAGGAGGGATGATTGACTAAAGCTAAACTACAAATATACCCTATTTGTACTTAGCCTAGCACCTGAATTACTCAGGCGAAACTAATGGCATAGGCGAAACCATCAGTTCCGGTCAAGTAACCAGTAGAGGGAACTATAAGGAATAAGCGCTCTGTCTTTATTTAAACTACTTTTACATTTTATAATTTCCATATTTTCGTATGCGTTCAACAATCTCCTATCAGATTCAATTTTAATTAAACTTATATTATCTAATGTTACAGTATGATCAGCTTCAAGGGCATGTTCGGCAATACTAGACTTTTCTGTTCTACTGTATTTTAAATGTACTAGACGTTCTTTAAATCGTGTTTTTAACTGACTTTTAGTGTGCCCAACATACTTTTTGTCACAATCATTGCAACTAATTTCATAAATTCCACTTTTCTCACGATCAGGGATCTTGTCTTTGGGATTTCCTAAGATATTCCTCAAATTGTCTGATGACTTATAGACTAAGGTGAAGCCTACCTTAGTAAATATCTTATTGAGCCTCCTATTATACTTCATATTATAGGATATGGAGACATACTTGGTCTTATTTGCTTCTCATGTAAAAAAGGTGAAATTCTGAATATTTATCCTGAACTTATGTCTATTTATTAAATTGTTTATTAACCTGTTATTATTTTTAACAATTAAAATCTCTAGAAATGGCAGTCATTCATCCTAAATAATTCTTGGAGATATTGTAAAGTTTGTGGTATTGGCACACTTGGAAACAAAGAACTGACATCAAAAGAAATTAAGATTTCACCTTCATTGAGTACTAGATCTTTTGTTTTGTTAATGAATTCTAACGAATTAACTTTACAATATCTCCAAGAATTACTTAAGATAAATGACTTTCAGGACGAAATTATTCATGAATACTTAACATTATCTAAACTTTGTATGGAACAAAATTATTTTCAATATAACGGTCAATTTTATGTTCAGAAAAAAGGAACAGCTAAGGCTAAGTAAAGGGTGATTCATTTAGAGGTACTTTTTGTGATGGGGATTTAATTGCAGATTGCGCATGCGTCGTGTCAACTGAAGTGGCATTCCTGTTCAGTAGTGTTTGACAATTCATAATGGAAAGACTTAGCCCGGCACAGCGTCTACAAGTTGTTCAACTTTATTACGAAAATGGGCGTTCTACGAGGAATGTGTATCCGGCGCTTAGAGCAACTTATGGTCCACATAATCGGCCTACCGAACGCACAATTCGCTCTACCATCAATAAGTTTGAGACCCAATTTTCATTATTGGATAATGCTCGACCGAATAGACCACATCCAGCACGTAGTGAAGAAAATATAGGGGCGGTAGCGGAGAGTGTACGCGAAGACCGTGAAGTGTCGATTCGTCGCCGTTCTCAACAGCTTGGCCTGTCATATTCAACAACTTGGCGTATTTTACGTAAGGATCTTTCTTTAAAAGCATACAAAATTCAACTAGTGCAACAACTGAAGCCGACCGACCTTCCGAATCGTTTCCGTTTTAGTCGTTGGGCTCTTGACAAGCTTGCAGAAGATCCACTGTTTTCGAGAAAAATTTTGTTCACCGATGAGGCCCATTTTTGGCTTAATGGGTTCGTGAATAAAACAAAATGCCCGTATTTGGGGGTGATGAACAACCTGAAGAGGTTCAAGAGCTGCCATTAAATCCAGAAAAAAAACAACTATTTGGTGTGGTTTATGGGCCGGTGGAATAATCGGTCCATATTTCTTCAAAACAGAGGCCGGCCGGAATGTTACTGTGAATGTTGACCGTTATCGCGCCATGATAACAGACTATTTGATGCCAGAAATTGAAGCCCGTGGTCTCGACGAAATTTGGTTCCAACAAGATGGCGCCACTGGCCATACAGCCCGTGAAACCATGGCTTTACTGCGAGAGCAATTCGGCGAACAGATCATTTCACGCTTTGGACCAGTGAATTGGCCGGCTAGATCATGTGACATCACACCTCTTGACTTTTTCCTTTGGGGCTATGTAAAGTCCAAAGTCTACATGGATAAGCCAGCTACAATTGAGGCATTGGAGGCCAATATTACTCGAGTCATTGGCCAAATATCACTCGAAATACTCACACGCGTCATTGAAAATTGGAACTTCAGATTGGACGTTGTTAACCGTAGTCGCGGATAACATTTGAAAGAAATTATCTTTAAGAAATAATTGTAAAGAATGGTTCTTTTATATGATAGTAAAGATTATAAAATAAATTGTTTTTATTCATTTTTTTTTATTTAAAAAAAAGTACCTCTAAATGAATCACCCTTTATAAATAGGGTATATTCATAGAAATAGAAATAGAAATATGCTTTATTGTCCTAAAATACAACGTATTTGTTGACAAAGCAAGCTTAACTTAAATTATTATTATATCAATAAACACAAATTCAAAGAAAGAAAAAATAAGGAAATAGAACAAGATTAGTAGTCAATGCAGTAAACACAAAATAAAAGAAATAAAAATTACGCATATGTCAACCCAAATGCCAACCACTCAACTACTGTTATATGCTTATTCCAGTCTATCATTGTAGAATTCCTCAAGTACATAGTACGCCTTTTTTATAAGTAGGGCCCTAGTCTTTCGTCTAAAGACTCTCTCGCAATTCAATCCTCTCAATTTGATTATATATTTTTTTGCCATTATAAACAACTACAGATTTGATCAGCTCCGTTTTCGGGGCCGGCAGTGGCAGGTCGAACGCTCGCCGAGTGCCGTGCCGGCTGACTGGCATTGCCTCAAGACGATGTTTTTTAAAGATCATGATAGCAGTTTCCAGGATAAATAGGGCACAAAGAGTAAGAATCCCTAACCTCGGAAACAATGGTCGACATGACTCTCGCAACCCAGCTCCTGAAATATATCTAATAGCCCTCTTTTGCAAAAACAGAACTAAAGTGAACTCGAGAGCAGCAAGCCCAGAAACAGATCCCATACCTCAAATGAGCCTCAACTAGTGAAAAATAAGAGGTTCTAGCTACATCCAGCCCAGGCTACTTGCAATAACCCTAAGGGTATAGCAGCCTGAAGAAATTTTGCTGCAGATGTTGCCAATGTGATCCTCAAACCGCAGCGATGAGTCAATTATTAGACCGAGAAATAAATTCTTATCAGCTGAAGAGATGATCTCATTCTCAATATTAACATTCTCTATATTGCATCTAAAGCTCAGAATCCTTGTCTTGGCTATACTGAAGGACAGTTTGTTATCATCACACCAAGCCTTCATCTTAGACAAATCTGCCTGAACATTGGCCCGAAGTTTAGCATTAGTCAATCATTGCTCGTGATGAAGGTAGCATGGTTAGCGAAACGCGCGTGTTTGGTGTAGTGTCATTGTGCCAAATATTCCACGTTCCCAACATATTTTATGGTCAGCAAGAAAATTTGATTTTTTCTCTTCACCTTATATATTATAATATATAAGGTGGTGAAGAGGAAAAATATATATGATTATTTTGTCAGTGTAGGTTTTACAATTTATTAAGGCATTGTCGGGGCCTGAGGGAAGCATTTCTGATCCAGTGGCATTGACTCCCTGCTTTGTAAACAGTAGAGACACTTTTTTTCTCACGCCTGTGGTGGAGGATGATGTAAATCAATTTATAAAAAAGCTAAGAAATAGCAGGGCCAAAGATGTTTTTGGTTTAAGCAACACATTAATTAAAGAAATAGGAAATGGGTTAGTAATACCAATGACAATACTTACCAACAAATGTTTTCTTTTGGGAAAATCTCCAGAAAAACTAAAAGTTTCCAGGGTATGTCCAATATATAAAAAAGATGACCCCAATGAAAAGAATAACTATAGGCCCATATCACTAGTTCCAATTCTATCAATACTAATAGAAATGGCTTTTGTATGTAGATGGATAAACTTTCTTGATATCTCTTCTGATTCGAATGCAGTTTGGATACAGAAAAAATCTTTCTACAACTAATGCTTTGATAGAGTTTGTGACGGATATAGTGAGGGCCTTTAAGGCAGGCGAAATGGTAAGCACCGCTTTCTGCGATTTATCAAAGGCCAATATTAGCGGAGGTACCACAAGGCTCAATATTGGGATCAATCCTGTTTGTGATATATGTCAATGATTTGCTTCACTACTTAGAGGACCTTAACATTATACAATATGCAGATGACACCACCCTATACTCTGCTCATAAAAATAAGCAGACATCTGAAAAAACAATAAATGTTAATTTAAATAAAGCAGAAAAATGATTCCAAGCAATCTCACTAGCTCTCAGCCTAAGAAGACTGCCATACTAAACATGTCACTCCAAGTTTTTGGGGCTTTATATTGATTCAGGACTCTCCTTCAGATGCCATATTACAAAACTCAGCTCAAGCCTATCAAAGGTAATTTATTTCATCCGAAAAATAAAACATTACTCAACAATGAAAACTATGAAACTTGCCTACAATGTCCTTTTCCATAGTCGACTAAATTATGCAGTTTTATTATGGGCAAATACGGTTGATTGGCCAGTTATCTTTAAGCAGCAAAAGAGTCATCATAAATGTGTCACAAAGGCAATCCTGCCGAGAGTACTTTGGGCAATTAAAGAACGTGACAGTGACAGCATTGTATATTTACTAATGCCTGTCTTTTGTTAAAAATAACCTGAATTCCTTAACACACATGGTGATATCCATGATTATGAAACAAGAAATAAAAAAAAAGATCATCATTCCTCGGCACAGGCTGACTGCAACTCGTAAGAGTTTTATTGTCTCTGCTGTAAAATTTTATAACCACCTTCCAGATAGTTTCAAAAATCTGTCCACACGTAAATTTAAACATCAAATAAAAAAAACTATTAATATCAATACGCTCGCTCGTACAATCACAGAGAGTACTTTGGGGCAATTTGAATATGTACATTGTCTTTCATTATTGCCTGTTTGGTTATCGAATATCGATTTTGTTATTTTTAATTCACTTACATATATAATTATTTTATTTTCAACTGTATTTGACGATGCAAAGACGATGTGCAGGTTAGGTTTGCTTAACATGATTTGTACAAGTTATGCAAATAAAGTACAGTAGAACCCCGATTAACCGAGTCGCTATTATCCGAACTTCGGATTAACCGAGCCAATCTAAGAACCTGATTATCGGAGGTACGCGCGTCTATGCTGCGTATTCACCGAGCTTCTAAAATATGTATGTACATATTTCCATTTAAAATCGTCGGGGCCTTCGGGGAATTTCCCTGGCCCGTGTGAGGGGTTCCCCTATTTATGTTTTTGGAATCTTTCAGCATGTAAATTTGCGTGAATGCAGTGCGTTATAGGATTTACTACGGAGAAGTACAAGTATACTCACATAATTTATTTGGTTGGAGTTCTGGTAGTTAAGTGTAATTAATACGAACTGCTTTGTTTGAATTTTTGTTTGTCGTATTATAATGAAGCAAAACAAGCGTAAAAGAATCGTCGTTCCTATTGAAGAAAAATTAAAAGCCATCAGAAGAATTGAAGCAGGAGAGACAATTAAAGTTGTTGCACGAGATTATGGAGTAGGTGAGGTAACAGTTGGAGATTGGAAAAGAAACTGCACAAAAATAGAAGAGAGGTGTATAAATCAAGCCTCCTCATCCTCAGGAAGAAAATCAATAAAAACTGGCGACTATGAAAAGCTTAACGAAGCTTTATTCATGTGGTTTAACCAACAGAGATCAAAAGGTGTGCCTCTGTCAGGTCCAATTTTACAACAGAAAGCAATAATGATTAGTAGGCAATTCCCAGAGATAGATCAGTTTACCGCCAGTTCTGGATGGCCTGACCGCCGGAAAAAACGGTACGGTGTACGACAACTGACTGTATGTGGTGAAAAACTTTCTGCTGATGTGTCATCAATTAAGAAGTTTAAGCAGAACTTTAAAAAGCAAATCGAAGATTGTGGATACACATGTAATCAAATTTATAACTGTGACGAAACTGGTCTGAATAATAAAATGCTTCCATTAAAAACATTGGCATCTCGACAGGAAAAATCAGCTTCCGGGCACAAACGAAATAAGGAAAGATTAACTATAATGGTATGTTCCAATGCATCTTGGAAGCACAAAATCCCACTGATGGTGATTGGCAAGTCTGCGCGTCCAAGAGCTTTAAAAGACATCTCACCCAAAGCCCTACCAGTCTATTACAAAAGTCAGAAGAGCGCATGTATGGATGCGACCTTGTTTACTAACTGGTTTGAGGAAGAGTTCGTGCCATCTGTGACTAAATTTTTGAACAGAAACGGTCTTCTTATTAAAGTAATTTTGTTAATGGATAACACAGGGCAACAAAAAAAATATTTTTGTTTTGGTGCCTGGGATTTTAGAGCTGATTTTAACTATATTTGGGACGCTAAATCTATACATGCAATCCGTTTTTCTCTATCAGCTCTACTTTTTTAGATACATCAACTTATCTACCAATGTGGTTTTTATTCAGTATATTCATTTATGAGAGTTCTAAAATTATTATATATTCATTAATGTAGGTACAATGGTTTTATTGTCAGTCTGTAATTGAGTAAATTCCAGGTAAATCTATAAATAGTGGAACCATTGCCTATCAGGTACCTGAACTGACCCTTTTAATCACCTAACTCGGGTAAGTCTCGTCAGTTTGTGCGTTCTTACTAATGAGAGTAGATCGAATTCGGCGTCTTATTTTATGTTAAGAAAAGAGTGTTTTTGTGTTATTGAACAGAATTAAAATGAGTTCAGGTTCCAGTTCAAGAAGAAGTTGTGTAAATCAACCTGATGTGTTTTGCTATATATGCGGAGAATACATGTTTCAACAAAACAGACAAACTATTACTGACTTTGTAAAGCGAGCGTATCTTGGATACTTTGGAGTTAAGCTTGGTGATCAGGACAAAACGTGGGCCCCGCATCTCGTATGTAAAACTTGTACAGAGCATTTACGGCAGTGGACTACCGGGAAAAGAAAATGTCTAAAATTCGGCGTACCAATGGTTTGGAGAGAACCAAAAAACCACTTCAATGATTGTTATTTCTGTTTAGTAAATACTAATGGAATCAATCGAAATAACCGCAGTAAGTGGACTTATCCCAATTTAGACTCGGCAATACGCCCTATCCCGCACTCAGATGAAATACCGATTCCAACATTTCATCAGCTACCACATATCTCTGATGACGAATATTTTCCCTCTGATCGCTCTTCTGATGCTAATAAAAGTTCTGATGCTAATGAATCTAACAGTGACTATGAGGGGACGTCATCAGTTCCTCAACGCTTCAATCAAAATGAATTAAATGATCTCACCAGGGATCTCAATTTATCGAAAAAAGCTTCTGAAGTACTGGCTTCTAGGTTGAACGACAAAAATTTACTGGAACAAGGAACCAAAATTACCTTTTACCGTACAAGAGAAAAAGATCTGCTACCATTCTTTTCTCAAGAAGACAATCTTGTATTTTGTCACGAAATTAGGGGACTCATGAAAGAAATGGGACTTTCTGAATATATTCCAGATGATTGGCGCCTATTTATTGACAGTTCAAAGCGAAGTTTAAAATGTGTCCTTCTACATAATGGGAATAAATATGGTTCAATACCACTAGCTCACTCAACGAAACTGAAAGAAGAATATAATACCATAGCTTTGGTCTTGCAGAAGATAAAGTATTACGAACATCAATGGATGATTTGTGTAGACTTAAAAATGGTAAACTTTCTTCTTGGGCAGCAAAGTGGTTACACGAAATATCCGTGTTTCTTGTGCCTCTGGGATAGTAGGGACAAAACACACCACTGGGTTAGAAAAGATTGGCCTCAGAGAGAAAACATGGACGTTGGGGAAAAGAATGTCATTAACGACGCTTTGGTTTGAAAGAGAAAAAATCATACTTCCTCCGTTACATATAAAGTTGGGCTTAATAGTTTCAAATCCTTAGGGTGCAATATGAGTATTAAAATACACTATTTACACAGCCACTTAGACCGTTTTCCAGAAAATTTAGGAGACATGAGTGAGGAACAAGATGAAAGATTTCACCAAGATATTAAAGTTATGGAGGACCGCTACCAAGGAAGATGGGACATGCACATGAGGGCAGATTACTGCTGAAGTTTAAAAAGGGACTGTTTAAAAAACATTCAAGAATGTCGCGGAAAAGAAGCTTTCCAAGTGTTGAGTGACTATTTCATTTCTTCAATGTTTTTTTTTGTTTGTAAGTACGACATAATATTGTATTTTGTATAACTAAAATAAAAATTTCGTATCTACTTTTGTTTACTACACTTACGGATTTGAGTTACAATAATGTAACTTATATTTCTCTAAAATTGTATATCTTAAAAATTTGAGCTCCAAGGTACAAATGAATACGTTATTTGAATTCAGGACATCAAATTAATATAGAATCAGCTCAAAAAAACCTCGACACCAAAACAGCTGTTCCCCTGTGTAATGCCTCCTCTCACCCTGGAGAAGGACTTCATGTGGGCGAAATTGTAAAATTTTTTTTTTCCTCCAAATACAACCAGCATAACGCAACTAATGGATCAAGGCATCCTCGAAAGCATTAAAAAAAATTATAGGCGTTTATATCTTGAACATCTGTTAGAATCCACAGAAAAGGAAGATATTATCAATGGGATGAGAAAGGTTACACTGAAAAATGTTATTTACTGGGTAAGTCAAGCTTGGGATTCTGTGCGTACTACCACTATTCAAAAATCTTGGTCAAGAGTTATTGATTTTGAGAACTATAATGACAGTGAAGATGATACTCCATTAAATGAATTAGCTTTGAAATTGTGAAGCCATGGAGAAATGTCCTGTTCAAATTTTAACAGCGAGATAGAAGAAAAAGAAAAAAGTTTATTTGAATTAATGCAAAAATTAAAAGGTTGCGAAAATGTGACAAGAGAAGATGCCTTTCAGGAAACCGAAAAATCAGATGACGATGACAAAGCGGCGGTTGATGAACAGTCTCCCACTAAGATCTCTCATCAAGAAGGTTTTGCTTCTTTGGGAAAAGCTTTAAGGTATATCGAACAACAACCAAAAGCAACCCCAGCGGATTTGCTTCTTCTTAATAGATGGAGAAACATTGCAGCGAGAAAAAGAAGACGCAATATGAAACAGAAGCGCATAGATACCTATTTCACTGTTTTATAATGTATGTACCTATTTATATGTTAAAAACGTTAATACATCGGTTTAAAGTATTGGTGTTTATTTTTTGAACGAATAAAAAACAAATCCGGATTATCCGAGGAGGGTCCCCCCACGTTACCTCGGATAACCGGGGATCTACTGTATTATTATTATTATTAACATATTAATATTCCACATCAACAGTATTGTCAGGGCCATTTTTTAGAAGTTTTATTTATAGAACTTTATTTTTATTAAATATTTATAAAAAAAAATAAAAAATTTACTCCCATCCAAAGTATGGTTGAAGTTTGGAAACTATTTATGAGTATAATAACCACGAAAATAATTAACCAATGAAATGATGAATTTATCAATGTATTAGACTCTTAAAAGATTTTATTTTAGGTCACTTCAAAAATAAGCATTAGAGTTTTTAAATGTGAGCCGTCCATAGCACTCCTGAACAAGTTATTGGAGAATGTATTTTTAAATCCATTTTATCCATTTCAACTGGGTGGCAGAGTGTTCAATTTATTTACCGATATTTTTTTGTTCTATGATTTTTCTGTGCGTAATTTTTGTACAAAATATTAAGGTAGGTATTTTTTAATAAAAATACTTTTGCAAGGTGCATTTTGTTACAGTTTAAAAAAAGTACTAAAAGATTAGAAATTATTTACATGTCAATTTGGTAATTATATATGCGTCTTAACATCAGTGTCAGCAAAACCAAGTTCATGGTGTTTAGTCGAGATCAATACGAGGATATGAAATTGACACTTAACAATGAACCGCTAAAACGAGTTCATGAATTTAAGTATTTCGGAAGCATAGTTACAGACAACATAGATCCCAATATAGAGATAAAATGCAAAATTGAAGCAGTTGGAACCAGCTTTAGAAAAATGGACGCCCTTTTTTGCAATAATAATCTGAATCTCAAACTAACACAGCGGATGGTCAAATGCTACATCTGGTCGGTACTGTTGTATGGGGTAGAGTGCTGGACCATAAAAATAAGCACGTTGAAGCCACTAGAGCAGGGATGCTCAAACAGTCGATCGCGAGTGCTTTTTAAGTCGATCTCGAGAAAAAAATTCCGATATAGAACTATTCACAGATTTTGTTTTAGGTAACTAAAACAAAATGTAATGAATAAACTACTAAAATTTATTCGATCCACAATTAGGCCAGAATAACTCCCTCATCACTTTCTTTTATCGTTTATAACCCCCTGCTAGCGGCAAAAGGCGGCTTTATCAAAGGAACGTGCGGTACTTGTCAAAGAAAAGCCGCGTTTGATTGACTCCCGCCGATTTTTCTAGAAACTTCGGGCGGCGTGTTTGACGGGAACATTCGAGACTTCGTTCGCGCCGATATAAATGTTGCGCCTGCAGGAATAGGAGTCAGTCTGAGTTGTAACTTGAAGGCGATACATCGATACAAAGTTTATTAATAAATAGTCCAAAATGAGTGCGGCGAAGAAAAGTAAAACTTATCATTTTAATAACGATTGGGAGGAAGAATTTTTCTTATGTATGGTAAAGGATAAGTGCATTTGTCTCATTTGCCGTGCGTCAGTTGCAATACCTAAGCTTAGAGAAACTTAGAGAGGCATCATAAAACGGTTCATAAAAACTATGAAAAGGATTTTCCGTCACAGAGTGAAGTAAGAAAACGAAAAGTACGTGATTTGATAACTTGTTTGAAAAAAGAACAAACCATGTTCACAAGACCAGCCAAATAATAAAAAGCTGCAACGATCGCGTCATTTAAAATATCTCATATATTGGCGAAACACAAGAAACCATTTGATGATGGATTGGTTGTGAAGGGAGCATTTATTGAAGCGGGCGAGACTTTATTTGGAAATTTTAAAAATAAAACAGAGATTATGTCTGCTATTAGAGAACTTTAGTTATCTCGTCCGACTGTCACAAGGCGTGTTGAAGTCATGAGTCAGGACATGGCAGATAAACTAAAACATGATATCATGGAATGTACATACTTTTCTTTACAGTTCGACGAATGCACTGATATGACAGACACTGCCCAGCTGTGTATTTTTATTCGAATGGTATTCAGTGACATGTCGGCTAAGGAAGAGTTTTTGACAATGATTTCGCTGAAAGGAAAGACCCGTGGCGAAGATATATATGACGTTTTCTTCAATTTTGTAACAAACTACAAGCTACCAATATATAAACTAGTGTGCATTACAACCGATGGAGCACCAGCAATGACTGGAAACAAAAACGGTTTTGTGGCATTGTGTCGAGCTAATGATGATTTCCCTTCATTTTTCTCCTTCCATTGCATTATACATCAACAAGTTTTGTGTTCAAAAGTTCTAAACATGGAGGAGATTATGGGCATTGCAATGAAAATTGTGAATTTTATCCGTGCACGTAGCTTGCAACGACGGCTCTTTAAATTGCAGTTGGAAGATAGTGAGTCAGCTGAACACACTGATTTAGTTCTTCATACGGACGTCATGTGGTCGCGGAAAATTCCTAGAAAGGTTTCAAGAATTATTGCCCGAAATAACAGCTTTTCTCGACGAAAGAGGTGATGACACTCAGCTGCTGAAAAACGGAAAATGGCTGACTGATTTGGCATTTTTAACAGACATCACAATGCATTTAAACACCATTAATTTGGAGCTTCAAGGTAAAGGAAAAACTATTATTGAGATGATTAGCGCAATAAACGCATTCAAAAGTAAATTGCAACTTATGATAGATCAACTGAAAAGAAAGGATCTGAAAAATTTTCCGTCTTTGAAAGCAAGGATTCCTCAGTTGAATTATGATATTTATGAGGCAGAATTATCAAATATTTTGGGCCAATTCGAAATACGTTTTTATGATTTCAGTAAAGTGGCAAATATCGCATCATTTATGAGTTATCCTTTTTCGTGTAAAAACATTGAGGAATTAGCTACTGAAATAGCAAGTCAGTTTAACATGGACTCATGTTCTATTGAAAATGAGTTAGTGCAGATTATATCAGATATACATCTCAAAGCCACAGCATCTGATACAAAATTCTGGTGTTTTATATCTGAAGATAAATATCCGAATCTAAGGCAAATCGCCCTTCAACTGACGGCAATATTTGGATCAACTTACTTGTGCGAGTTTGCATTTTCTGAAATGAAGATAATTAAGTCAAAATATCGCAATCGATTAACTGACGAACATATGTCATCATGCTTACGATTAGCACTCGGTAATTACGTACCATCTTATGAAAAGTATACTGAGGACATGCAGTGCCACGCTTCAACATCCAAAGTCACTTTTTAGTTAAGTTTAGACACTAGAACTCGTTTGTTTTGTGAGAACCAATAAACTCGCAATTTTGAATAATTATGACTTTTTTCATTGACATTTTAGAGCAGACCTACACTTACCTTGACTAAAAAAATGCATATTGTGCGGAAAACTAATATCTATGCCACGATACATCCTACCTAGACGACAATCCTGCATCACATTTACTTGTAGCCTCTCAGAGTCGATCGATCGTAGTCTAACAATATTGAGGTAGATCGCCAGAAGTTCAAGTTTGAGCACACCCTGAGGAAGTCTTAAGAAGAGCAAATTCGGAAAGATTATCGATCACCACTATAAAATGTCGCAAAATTTCTTACCTTGGTATTGTGGGGAGAAAAATTCTATCTCCTCCAGTTAATTATGAGGGGAAAGATTGAAGGGAGGCGTGGAGTTGATAGAAAGCAGATGTCCTGGTTGAAGAATATCAGGGAATGGACCGGCATACAGAAGGCTGGAGATCTCTTGAGACTGGCTGAAGACAGAGAAGCACTCTCTATAGTAATCGCCGACGTCCGGGTGACCGGATATGGCACATAAAGATATGCGTCAATTCTGGAAAGTGGTATTTTGCTGGATGAGTAAACAACTCTTAGTTTTTAAAGTAGTTTAATATTTCCAGGAATAGTTTTAGTGTAATATATATATATATATATATATATATATATATATATATATATATATATATTACACTATACTGCTATATATATATATATATATATATATATATATATATATATATATATATATATATATATATATATATATATATATATATATATAGCAGCATAGGCAGGTTCCAGAAGCAGAAAGAGGAGGAGTAGGTAGATCCAAAGGCGTTATATTAAGGAAAAAAAGGAGAATAATGACGGCAGAGGGCTTATAGGAGGCCGCCGTTTTCACATCATCGGGATGGCGAAGCGGGCGGATTAAAAGGGCAATTTTTACAGTCGACAAGATCAAAAACCTAGTAACAGTAACTATTGACTTAAGAAAAACCTTTTTTAAAATGAAACTTTAAAAACTTTTACCCTTTTCAACACTTTAATAGCTTAGATCCTTCGCAACACAGTAAAAAATATCAGTAAATCAGGGGAAGAACTCAAAGATGCAAAAAACCTCTCTTTCATTGGAACTGGAATATGTTTCCCCTAAAAACAATAAAAATGATACTTTTTATAAAAGAATAGGGGCACTTTTTTGTCATATATAGGTACTTAATGTCGATTTTTATTAAGAACTCTAGCGACACATGAATTTTATTGTATATTTGTATATTTAAGAAATATTTTATATTGTACAGAATGACTCAAAAAATGGATGTGATTCAACCTTACTTTTAAGTTGGAACACTGTTTTTATATGGGGCAGATAGTTTTTTAATAACAATTCAACAACGTGGGATTTATTTGGTCTAGCTTTAAAGGTTGTTTTTAGATTAGGCATAAAAAAGATAGATGCAGTGCGATGTTTTGATATGTTTCTCCATTTTATGTATCATTTCTTCCTTATACTCTTAACTTATGGTATGATTTTTATTTAATCTACAGTTAATGTTAAAACCCTTTGTCGCTGATTTGTACTGAAAAATTGGATTAACTAAATACCGCTTGTTTATGTTAAGCTTTTTGCGTCACTTGATATAAAATAAAATGATCTTATGACTGTTTATCATAAAAAATTGCCTTTCTTGAGATATTCTTATTATTCCAGCCTATATCTTTTAGTATGCTATGATGGAACATTTTTGTTATGGAAACGCTATGGCGTTATGTAATATGGATAAAAAAGAGGTGAAGGAAATTTTAAATCTTTTCATTCATGAAGATTTCGAAAACGTCAGGCAGCTTGTATCTTTCAGGTAATGTAAAACACTTTATAAAATGATGTTAAAAGAATAATTAAAATAATTTCAAAAACAGAATATATGTTTCTCTGTATATATTTTTTAGAAAACTAGTTGAATCAGAAACATACCAAAATCGAATAAAATTACTTACCGACGATGTATATTTTAAAAATGTTGTTTTTGAAAATATCATCCAAATTCAAAGGTATATTAGACGACTGCACATATTTTTAAACTGTCTACACGTTCTAGTAGGGGATTTGCCAGGTTTTCCTTTAGGAAAGCAGGTAAGGATTAAGTAATGTTCTGAAAGTTTGATTACATTATCTGGGACAGTTAAAAATGTGTTAAGAATGTGAACGCTCCTTTTTTAGTACCCTTTTTGCTACTCTAATCTAATATATTTGTAACCAACAACTTAAGGTCTGGTAAATCTTAAACTTTTTTAAAAATTTTAGTATAACTTCCAGTTAGAAGGAAAAGCTATATGAGTGCTTCACTTTTAAGTATAAAGAGATTTTGTACTGTTTTAAATTGACAAAATACCTTAGTTAATAATAAATAATTGATCAAGTGCAAGTTGGGCTTGGACAATTAGTGTTCCGTACGTTGATTGCTTTTAAAACAAAAATATTTGTTACAGAGGTATAAAATGATCAGTGACTTCACAAAACCCACCCCAAATTAGTTTTCAAACAAAAATTTTTTCCGATCTTTACTGAAAACTGACGACCTTGAATTTTTTTTTATGTATACCTGATAAATTTGGGCCTTGGTAATTTTCGTTCACTCGACCTAAACTCTGTGGAGAATATTCCAGAATTTTTTGATTAGTACTTTTCCAGATAAGGGGGGACAGCAATTTTTGGCAATTTTTAAAAAATAAATTTACTGAAAATTGATGACCTTGAAATTTTTTTTTTCACTTCCGATTTCACCCCTCCAACTCTAACCCCTTAAGTCAAAATTTAACTTTCAAAACTACACGGCTCTGATTAGGCCGTCAATTCCTATATTGGTGCCAAATTTCAACTTTCTGTGTCAAATACTTTTTGAGAAAATCGGGTGTGACAGACGGACAGACAGACACCAAAGTTATCTTATAAGTATTATGTACGGAACACTAAAAATGAACACATTCTTACTTTCTTACTTCTCAGATCATACCTATAGGTACTAACCTTTCATTTGGAAAAAGATGAGTCAGAATGCAAGTAAGTAGCCTTTATTTATTTATTTTTTTTAAGTGGGGAATTTGTCGATTGTACGGATTCTGAGGAAAATAATGTATTTTTTTTTACTTTCCTTCTCAAGAAAAGGATTGTTTGTAAAAAATCATCCTCCGAGCATTTTGCATTTCTTCACATTTCTCTAGATCACAAAAAACATGTGCACTCATTTCCGTCGGTCTGTCTGTAAACATAATTATGTATGGGCAAATGTGTAAGGGGCTAAAGGGGTGAAGGAGGAGGTTAGAGGAACTGTTTCGAATATATCATTAACATGATATTAACAGGACGTTAACACATCCTTTTTAGGGTCCTGAGAAGTTGAGGCTCCAAAATATTATGTGATTTTTGATATGTAATGAGAAATGTCGTATTTCGCTTGTAAATATCTTTGATCAACTTTTCAGTCTTCGGTACGAAACACTTATAGGATCACTTTGGTGTCTGTCTGTCAAACTATTTGACATAGAATGTTGAAATTTGGCACTAATATAGGAATTGATGGCCTTATCAGAGCCGTTTAGTTTTAACTTAAGGAGTTAGTTTGAGGGGGTGAAATCGGAAATGAAAAAACTTTACCAAGGCATCAAGTGGGGTGTCAAATAAAAGCAAGTTCAAAAATATATATAATGTAATACTTGCGCATACTTTTCTTTGTATTAGTTTTACAAAATTGCGAACAATCGCCCCCATATCTTGAAAAGTACTAATTAAAAAATTTTGAAAAAATTCTGGAATATTCTCTAGACGGTGTTGTAGTAGTAGTAGTAGTAGTAGTGTAAGAAGAGTGGATGGTACCTTAAGTCCCTAATGTCACCTAAATCTAAAAGTTCTTCTGTGACTCCCCACTGTCGAATCAGGGTCGCAGTCCTAGTCCGGCATTTTCTGCCAAAAGACATAGGCTACTCTCCCTGACCTCTTGTAGATCTTTGGGTTCACAGAACAGTCGACCCCAGTATCTGTATCTTTTAACCATTAGTGCAGGACATTCGCACAAAATGTGAATGCTTGTCCTCGCTTTCTCCCTCGCACAGCCGACATGTTTTCCGCTCAGCCAGTTTGAGGTTATATAAATGGGCTTGTAATGTCCCGTAAGAAGTCCTATACTCAGGCGTAGCCTTTGTTTTGACATTGACAGGAGTTCCTTTGTTCTGCCTGTCGTAGTTTGTTTCATCAGGAGTTTGGCTTGACAACCCGCTCCTGCAGTTCAGGAACGTTGGTGTTTCTTATCCAACCACTCCCTGATCTTGTTTTTACCGAAAGCGAATGGAACTCCTACAACCTGTTCAGGTGGGTCCTCTAAGGTGCCTCTTTTGGCGAGTTCGTCCGCTATTTCATTTCCAGATATGCCTTGGTGGCCTGGTACCCACATTAGGGTAACCTCGTTGTTACCTCCTAACGTGTTTAGTTCTTGCACGCATTCCCTGATCAGCAATCTGTCCGTGGTATATTTGGCAAGAGCTTGTATAGCTGCCTTACTGTCGCAGCAGATTAAAATTTTCTTGTTATTTGTCCCTTTCGAGATTTGTATTTTCGCACATCTGAGGATGGCTAACACCTCAGCTTGAAAAACCGTTGTCATATTGCCGTGGGTAAACTTTCCTTGTGGTTTAATTTATGACAAAAGATTCCCGCCCCAAAGCGGCCGTTAGCACCCGAACCGTCAGTATACCAAATGTCGGTATTTGGTCTGTTCAGGAGCTTTTGCGTGTCCTTCTTTTCAGGAATGTGGACAGAAAAAGACTTAATCACTTGTTTTGTTTTCGTGATTCTGTCATGTTTTAAGACGAAGGAATTTCAGACCTGAGTGTCCTCGGTCCCCATTCCTCCATTCGCCTTGGCATTTCAATCTATATGTTGCTAATTTTCGCCGTGTAGATGATGAACTGATTCAGTGGTGGGACATAGAGTGCTACTTCTAGCGCTTCCGTTGGTGTCGTTCTCATAGCCCCCACTACCGCCCTAAGGTAGTTCCCCTGTAGGCTGCGCAATAGGTTCTTTGACTCCACCGTGCCCACTCTGGACCACCAAATCACTGCCGCGTACGTTAATCTAGACAATAGCATCGCCCTGTGTATCCACAGTGCGACCTTGGGTTGCATCCCCCAAGTTTTGCCCAGAGCTTTCCCACAGGGCAAAAAGGACATGTAGAATTTGTTCCCCTTTTCGTTGAGGTGTTGTTTCCAGTTTTTTTTTTTTTTTTTTTTTATGGGTCTAGCACACGTGCTGCAGGGAAGTCCCTAAAGCGCTCCAGGAGCGGCACGAGTGCGGAAAAAGCGATTCACGTTGTTCTTGAATCGCTGTAAATTGAATTTAGTTTTGGATCCAAGCGAACTCCAAGGTATTTCACCGAGCTCGAGTAGACCAGTTCACTGCCCCAGAAATTAAGTAATGCAATTTCTTGGGGTTTGTATTTCCTGTAAAGATCATGTAGAATTTGTTCCCCTTTTCGTTGAGGATTTGTTTCCAGTTTAGTTTTGGATCCAAGCGAACTCCAAGGTATTTCACCGAGCTCGAGTAGACCAGTTCACTGCCCCAGAAACTAAGTAATGCAATTTCTTTGGGTTTGTATTTCCTGGTAAAGATCATGGCGTTGGTTTTTGTTAGATTGACCATTAGTCCCTTTGCCATGCACCATCTTTGAGTGATCCACAGAGCTCTCTGCATGATCTCCCTGAGGGGTTGTAGGAAGTTGCCTCTAACCACTATTACCACATCGTCAGCGTAGCCATAAGCGGAGATGCCTTCTTCCTGTAAGGTTCTTAGTAGGTCATCCACCACCATGCACCACAGTAGAGGTGACAAAACCTCTCCCTACGGGCATCCGTTGGCGGAGTACCCCCTAATATCTGTTCCAGCATAGCTAACCGTTAGAATCCTGCTGTTTAGCATGCTTCCTACCAATCTAGACGGTGTAGATTGAACAAAAATTATCACAAATTCAAGGTCATCAGTTTTCAGTAAATATCGGAAAGAGACTTTGTTGAAAACTCATTTGGGGTATGTTTTGTGAAGTCATTGATCATTTAATGTGTCAGTAACAAAAATTTTTATTTTAAAAGCAATCGACGTACGGGACGCTAATTCCGCAAGTCCGTTTATCTTGTGATTAATTCTCATAAAATATCATTTATAGTGTGGAATTTTTATATCTGGATTCAATTGTTCTTTAGTGTAAAAAACTTAATATTCAATTTAGGTTCTGGTTAAATTATTTTACTGATTTTCTTTATTTTTCAGTTAAGAGAGCTATATGCCATAGTTGTGTCGAAAAATATAACGAACTCTCCAGAGTATAAAGAATGCTTTCAACTTCTCAATTTCCAATCCAAAGAGGAACTTTCGTTAAAACTGAAAAGGATCACTGGAATTCTTCACGAATTTTTGAATGAGGGTAGTAAGAAAACTATGTTAAAAGACTTTTACAATGAGATTAACAAATATAGGGATATTTTGAATAAATTGGGTAGTATGAATTTGGAAATTGAGGTTGAAAATGATGAAATTGAGTGTGAGGAAAATGTTTTGGGTAATAATATGGATAGGAAGGCATTAAGAGAGGTAAGTTGCTAGTAAAACTTAAATATTGTTTATAAACTTGGACCCTTAATTTTTTTAAAATCCAACAACTGTGTCATTTCCAAAGTTTGGCCGTTATTTGATAGTATAAATTACCTCCTGTCACCCCATCCAAATTTTCAGAAAAACGTATTTTGCTACACCATTCTATTAGGTAATCAAGATAGTTCTGTTGATTTTTGATAAAGCTCTATTTTACCCATCTATTACAATGATATTGTCAAGGTGTGATAGTTACCACGATTATCTGTTCCTGATAAGGGTAGGTTTGTTTACATAAGTGAAACATGAATATTTCAAGGAGCGTGATAGGGGCCTGGATATTTACGGAGTACAAACTGGGAACGAATATAGCTGCAGTTGTGGTGAATGGTGTACAATATGTAAACAACTTTTTTTTTTCCAACAAGTATCGGCTAACACAATCAAAGATGTTATTGAAGCTTCAACGAGCTTTTTAGCCTTATGCAAACACACAAACTTCAAATTTGAATTTAGTTAGTGTTTAGCCTATAAAGGAAGGAAAAAAAACTAAAACATCCCGAAATTTCAGTCCCGTTTTCTAAATTGTACAGTCACTTAAGCCAAAAAAGAGGGTCAACCTCGGAATATATAAAAAAAAATATAAACCTTTATTTTGGCATTCTAAAAGTTGTCTTAAAAGTCTCATAAAATCTCGTGTCCGCGTCTTAAGATATTCAAGGTCAAAGGTCACAAAAATCGTTTTTTTGCAAATATCTCGCTTCCTATGGTTTCTATGATATTTGCATTTATTATGAAAATTGTAGAGCATAAAATTCTCTACAAATTTTGTTCTAAACATTTATTTATACGCTTAGCCGTTTTTGGGATAGAGCGCGCTCAGCCATACATAGCATAATGTAAGGTCAACCGTGAGTCCCGGTAAATAATACGTCGTATAAAGTTAATTAATCACTAAAAAATCCATAATTATGAATAATTTGCATTATTTATTAATTAATACATTATATTTAATAATATTTTTCATTTGTCAAATATATTCGTTTAATAATATTTACCTATTTCGTTAAGTGAAATACTTTAAGTACGAGGCATGTTTTTTAAGTAAGTACCGTTTTGCGATTCCGCCGCCGCAGCGATACGGTCGGCGTTCCACGCATGCGCGCTGGTAACCTACATCTCATGTCTACGCACTGACGCCATTACAGTCTGATTCTTCATTGTATACGTTGTTTACTGAGTGTTTAAGATGCCTCCGACAATCGTGAGTCCCGCCGATTGTGAAGTACGGGCTGTTATACGATTTCTTAGTGCTAAAGGCGTAAAACCGATTGATATTCATCGTGAGATCTGTGAAGTTTACGGACAAAACATTATGAGTGATGGAATGGTAAGGAAATGGGTGAGAGCATTTAAAGATGGCCGCACAAATGTGCATGATGAAGAACGGAGTGGGCGTCCTTCGGTCGTTAATGAAGATTTGGTGCAGAAAGTGGACGAAAAGGTGAGAGAAAACAGACGCTTTACAATTTCATCATTGTGCGATTGCTTTCCTCAATATTCTCGTAGTGTTTTGTATCGCATTGTGACCGAGAACTTGAATTACCGGAAATTGTGTTCACGTTGGGTTCCAAAAATGTTGACGGATTTGCACAAAACCCAACGTTTAGGCAGTGCATTGACTTTCCTTGAGCGGTACCACAATGAAGGTGAACATTTTTTAGACCAAATTGTTACTGGTGACGAAACATGGGTGGCCTACGTCACACCAGAATCGAAACAACAATCCATGGAATGGCGACATTCATCATCACCCAAAAAAGTGAAGTTTAAGCAAACAATTTCTGCCCGCAAAATCATGTGCACAGTTTTTTTGGGACAGAAAAGGAGTATTGCTAGTGGAGTTTCTGCCTCGTAATGAGACAATCAATGCAGCGTCTTATTGTGAGACATTGAACAATCTGCGTCGTGCAATCCAGAACAAAAGACGTGGCAAGTTGAGTAAGGGTATCGTTTTGCTGCATGACAATGCCCGTCCACATGTGGCTAATCGGACCAAAGATCTCATCAAATCTTTTAAATGGGAAACTCTAGATCATCCTCCATACAGCCCTGATCTGGCGCCCAGCGACTACCATTTGTTCCTGCACTTGAAGAAGCACCTGGGTGGTCAGCGTCTTCAAGACGATAACGAAGTCAAAACATTTGTGATACAGTGGTTAACAAGTCAGGCGGCAGAATTTTATGAGGAGGGTATTCAAAAACTGGTGCCACGTTATGACAAGTGCCTCAATATTCACGGAAATTATGTAGAAAAGTAGATTAAGGTACAGGCTTTCATGTAAAAATAAAATTATAGCGATATCTTTGCACGTCTTTTTTTAATTCCAAAACGGTACTTACTTAAAAAACATGCCTCGTATATTTTAATTCCATCAAAAACATAAATTGTAAAAAAATGCCAAGTCTCGCAACGCAATCCTTCCACCGCAAAAAGTGAGATCTCATGTAAAACCAAGTCAGTTATTGTAGTTAGTATCTATGGAAGCACCTATTCAACAACTTTGTCATAAATTGTTATCTAATTAGTTACCTACCAACATTTATAGTGTCCGTATCAATATTAGACATCTTTATTTCTATAATAAATATAATGACTTGGCAATCGCACGGCCACATAATCACATAAGAATAATCTACTATTTAAAATACTTTATTCTTAAGTGCACTGTTTAGACTTACTTAGCAATAGAAATAGTAGATTATTCTTATGTGATTATGTTGCCGTGCGATTGCCAAGTCATTATAATTATTATACCAATAAAGATGTCTAATATTGATAAGGTCACTATAAATGTTGGTAAGTAACTAATTAGATAACAATTTATGACAATTGTTGAATAGATGCTTCCATAGATACTAACTAAAATAACCGACTTGGTTTTACATGAGATCTCACAACTTTTTGCGGTGGAAGGACTGCGTTGCGAGACTTGGCATTTTTTTACATTTTATGTTTTTGATGGGATTATTTTGTCGCCGCCACATAAACAAACAAAAAACGTAGTTTATAAGGCAATTTTACACTAATAAATATCACACTGTTTCCACCCAATCGAGTTGTCCCTTTTACAAAAAAAATACTACATCACCCTCTTCCAATAAAAATCAGTAGTTATATTGCCTCATCATCTACGCGTGCGAAGTCGCCGGTAAAAGCTAGTGAACTATACTATTGTTGTTTGAATTTCCTATTTTGCATCAGACATACTTGCTGATGCTATATTTATATATTCAACAGTTTTTTTTTAACAAATCCGCCATTCCTTAATCGCGAAGTCAATATTTATGCACTATTAAAAATCTTCGATATAAAGATAACCTCGAAAAATTCTCTAAAAAATTAAAACCTAACATAAACAATTCATGTCTCGTTCAGAGTAAGAACGTAACGTTGCCAGATCCGAAAAACGACGCAGTGGGATTGTTTTTTTTATTTCTGCGTGTATGGGAGGGGCGAAAGAGAGCACTGCGCGCATGGTAGTTTACATAGGAGGATTTTTTTGTAAGTTGAGCACCACTGTACCTTAGGAACGTCCTTAAGCGACGAAAGCGTTTTTTTAGATACATGCTTCTAGCTGCTACAAACTTTGTTTAATTTTTAGGCACTACTTTTAAGATCAAAACAAAAACCAAAACCTCTGAACAGATATGAAAAACTTAGGAAGGAAATTTTGGACTTTATTTCGAAAAACTTAGAGATATATCTGGTAGAACCTAGTTCGTTCTATTTCTACGAAATATTCTTTTTCGACGACATATCTATACAAAATAAAATCATCGGAGTGCATAGGACGGCCATCCATAATGCTTTAAATGATCCACATTATTACTTACAGGTAGGATATTGACCTCGTGTTTATTTTATATTGTTTAGTACCTTGTATTCATTTCAGTTTGGTATTTACTGGCTTGGATACAGCAAAGTCCACATTATTACTGTATCCGAGCCGGTAAAATTGCTAAGTTGCTAGACTTTTTTATGTGACAAAATTAAATCTATATCTGTATACCTGTATATATACAGGATGTCCCAGTATTCCGTGTACATAGAGTTACTGTGGATTTCTGGGATGAAAATATGACCATTTAACCCAACTTACCTTAGTCCAAAAATTCGTATTTTTTGAGATATAGGGTGTCAGAGTTACACTTTTATTTTAGTTTTTCTTAAGAAGCTTTCTTAATAATTGTACTATGTGTACAATATTCGGTGCTAAGGGATTTTCTGAGACGAGAAAACGAAATCAGCTCACACTTTTGTTGTAAATTGTAGGGGGCGCCACTTATTGCACTGTGTATTTTTAAATTGTTATAACTTTTTTATACCACTCTGTATGGTATTTTTAATTAAATATTCGTATTTTCCGCTCTTCCCAGTCTAAAAAAGGTCTCTAGGTAAATATTGCTCCAAGCAACAGTTTCTGAGATAGTGGGATGTTTGTTTCCATTTTTTAATTCCAGTGTCAAATTTGTAAATGCGTTTCTTCACACGTTTCTTCACATTGTATAGTTACTTGGCAACGCTTAAAAATCACTCTGGCAATAATGTAAAATATTCTATGTTCTATGACTTAACTGGCTTATAGTAACACTGACAGAAAGTAATTTTTGATAGATATCAAACAAGTTTTACGAGTATTAACGATAATTAATCCCTTCTCAAACTCAACAGTGTTTAGAATCTAGATTATTATGGAGTACACTTTTGGTGAGCAAACTGATATGATTTTAGTGCTTGGTTTTTGTAACGGCAACGATCGCAAAAGTGCTCGCGTATATCACGAAAGATTTCCGCATCGTGGGACTCCTAACCATCAAACTTTTGCCAATATTGAGAGGCGACTTCGAGAAATTGGACAATTTAAACCGATCAGGAATAATGTTCAGCGGCCTTCACAAGCTAGAGCACCCGATATTGAATAGGAAATCCTTGAAATTGTACACGATAATCCTGGAATCGGTACTCATTTAATCGAACGTCACACAGGAATATCAAAATGTTGAACTAACCAAATCATTAGACAACAAACTATTCACCCCTTTCATGTACAGTCTGTCCAGGAACTTTTACCTTCAGATCTTCGATCCCGTTTGCATTTTTCACAAATTATTCGAGCACGCATAGTGACTGTTCCAGCTTTTCACACTAAAATCCTGTTTACAGACGAAGCACCCTTCACTCGACGGGGTATAACAAATATGCATAATAATCATGTTTACGCTGAAGAAAACCCACATGCTGTGCAACAAGGACACTTTCAACGCGAGTTCAGTATTAATGTCTGGATGGGATTTGTCGCGAAATATTTGATCGGGCCGTTTTGATTACCAGATCGACTTGATGGTGACATTTACTTGAATTTCATCCGTGAAACTATTCCTGAATTACTGGAAAACTTTCCCATTAATTTACGTCACGATATGTTTTTCATGCACGATGGCACATCCATTAATTTACGTCGCGATATGTTTTTCATGCACGATGGTGCGCGTAATGTGAGAATTTTTTCGATAAATGGATCGGAAGAGATGAAGATGCTCCTATACACTAGCCACCTCGTTCCTCAGACCTAAATCTATGCGATTTTTTCCTTTGGGGTGCATTGAAATCGAAAGTTTATCGAATTCAAATCGACAACATTGAGTAATTGTGGAATAGGATTCAAAATGTTGCTAACGTTTTACGAGATGAAGACATTTTAAGAAGAGTACATTTAAATTTCCTGCGACGTATTAATTTATGCAATAACGAAGGTGGCGGCCATATTAAACATTTATTGTGGAACCAATACCTTCTCAACAACAAAACTGTGAGCTGATTTCGATTTCTCATCTCAGAAAACCCTTTAGCACCGAATCTTGTAGAAATAGAACATATATTAAGAAAGCTACTTAAAAAAAAACTAAAATAAAAGTATAACTTTGACACTCTGTATCCCAAAAATGACGAATTTTTTGGACTAAGGTAAGTTGGGTTATCCGATTTACATGTTTTTAGTGTTCCGTACGGAAACCCTTATAGGATCACTTCGGTGTCTGTCTGTCTGTCTGTCACCCGATTTTCTCCGAAACTATTTGACATAGAAAGGTGAAATTTGGTAATAATATAGGAATTGATGGCCTCATCAGAGCCATGTAGTTTTGAAAATTAAATTTTGACTTAAGGGGTTAGTTTTTTACTAGGTCATCGAGTGTGATGTCAAATGAAAGCTTGTGAAAACACGAGTAAAAAATATATATATAATATTATACTTGCGCGCACTTTTCTTTGTATTATTTTTAAAAATTCTCGAAAAATCGCTGTCCCGGGCTTATCTCGAAAAGTACTTATCAAAAAATTTCGAAAAAAATTCTGGAATATTCTCCACGGGGTGTAGATTGAACGAATATTATCACGAGTAATAATTTGTATGGTATATAAAAAAAAACAAAAATCAGATTTCAGTAAAAATTGGAAACAAACTTTGTTGAAAACTCATTTGGGGTGTATTTTCTGAAGTCACTGATCATTTTATACCTCTGTAATAATTTTTTTTTATTTTAAAAGCAATCAACGTACGGAACACTAATTGCGCAAGTTCAACTTGCACTTGACCGGTTATTTTTTTCTAATCATACATATGTTCTCTGGCCAGGTTTTAGTATATATTTTGTTACGTTAGGTAAGGTAGGTAGGTAAGCAGTGACGATAATAGTGAATCAAGTCGGAAAAGAGTTTACCACCAATTGTAAAACCTAAAAAATAATTCTGTAATCTATGGTGGCGGAACGGCGGGCACAGCTAGTAAGAAATAGAATACTTAATTATAAGTACACAGTTTTTTCAAAAAGACGGAATTTTTCGAAAATAGTAGCGCCAACTTATTGTACGAAGCAAACACTTTCATTACTTTTACGTTAGCGGTTTTATAACATCCGCTCAATAGAATGCTTCGTTAGAGTGGTAAGAGTGACGAAGTGTTTTGACGACAGATCGGTTCCAAACAAGGGCCGTGATTGACTTTTGTGTTAAACATAACATTTTATCCGCTCAGAGATTTAAACTTTCTTGAAACGGTCTTTCCTGGCGATAAAAAACGGTAAGTTTGGACACTGTGAGCCAATTTTTGAGCAGTAACCAAGTTTGTGTATTTAATCACTAAGCTGATTTCCTTCTCTTCACGCGTATTAATTTGTCTAATGCTGTCTATGTAAGACTGTTAATTCTCAGCTGGACTGTCCTTGGCCCAAATTGATTTTTTTGTTCCACCCAAGAATACAAGGAGTCTTTGCACCTTTTCACAGTCTGTTCATAGTTCCAACTATGCCTTACATTCCCCCATCGCACGGCTTCATGCCAGAGGCAACATGGATGACATTGATTTTTTTAATGTGTCACTTGCCAGCCTCAGGCGAATATTGTGGGAGGACTCTTTGCGACAGCTATTACACTTATGAATGCTTCTGCATTGTATTTTGTGTCTTGGTCTCTTGTTTGTTATTTTTCGGTTGTTACTTTCTAACCTTTGGAAGTGATCTATTACCAGAAGATTTCTAGATTTTAAAAAGAAAAGGACATGTACACCTACACACCATATACACAATCGGCAATCAAAGAGTGTCATCAAAAAACTCCTTAACTGAATAGTATGCCCTCTCAATTAAGAGCTTCTGAACCTCCCTCCTAAATCGGTTATTATTTAAAATTTTCCGGACGTTCAAAGGCAAGTGGTTGAATGTTTTCTTACTCTTATATATTATAGAGTCCCTTATTAAAGCTGAAGAGGGAATGGGTAGTGAGGCCACATAAGATGAACGCGTCGTGGACGCACAAGAAGCCCCTATCTCTCCCTCAAACTTACTATGTATAAGGCAGGCTGTTTCAATAAGGAGGGATAAGATACGACACACTAAGACCAGGGAACTATGTGGCGTGCAAGATGTGGAAAGATGAGGTAGATCCCATTCTTTTTACGTGGCTATGCACGGACTACCAAGGATCGCTCTGGAAGGAAAACCAGCAAGCAAACGTCTACCCGGACGACCACCAAAAAAATGGAGAGATAGATGGCAATATCCCTTTTTTATTAATTTAATTTAATTAACATTAATCTATAAAAAGTATAAGAAGAAGAAGAAGGAATCTGATTGATACTGCAGTTTTGTTTTCGAAAAGTCAAAATATGTGGCGCTGTGTTAAAAAAATGTATATAAACGTCTGTTCGGTCATGTTGGAGTACTCGTTTAGAAATTGTGGACTCAGCTCCAGCGTCGAACCGTAACACGTCATTTACCGGACTCTAGCTAACACTACTGGATCAGAAAAAAAAGGCGAATGAAATTATTGGCCAAATTTAATCCTCACTTTTTAGTTTTTACGCCGATTTTAATGATATTCATAGCAAATTATAAGCTCGTTGGTATAAGGGGTGAGTCATTAGTCTTGAGACTAATTTCAGGCGCGTATATAAGGGAAACGGGAAGAAATATTTCAAATGCAGTTGCTTATATCGTATAAATTTATTTAAAATGTATCAAATAGCACGTTTACATTGCAGCGAATGAACCATTATCTTCAATTTAATGCAGCTTACTTAGAATGCCATCCGTTGGACGACAGAAACGTCGATTTCTTTCAACTTACTCTTTATGCTGCCAGTCAAGTGCCGGTGTTCTGTGCTTCCCAACCATTTTCATAAAGTTGACGTGAAAGTATTGCACTAAAATTTTTCAATTGGTCGTACTGGTGAAACATTTGGTGGATTGTCATTTTGCGGTACAAATTCGATTTTTTTACTTTTGATCCATTCTTGTGTTTCTTTTTAACATAATGACAACGTGCGAAGTCTGGCCAGAAGATTATTTTGTCGCACGCATGATTTTCTTAGATAAACGGCTTCACTTTAATCAAGCATTTATTGATATACACATCAGAATTGACTGCAACAGCACTGCTTGGTTGAAAATATGGTGCTGAAATACTTTTCGATGAAATGGCAATCCACATCAATACCACTTTTGGTTCAAATTTCATTTTTCCATTTTGACGTCGTCTGGTGCTGCTTCATAATCGTTAGTGTGGAGAAAGCTGTTCGAAATATGAAGTATTTTTTCATCATCCATAACGATAAATTTCCCATACGTGAAATGCTTAACACGAAGTGCACAGCAACATTTTGGTATCATTTTCGTGCTGTCTTGTGGTGTATTCGGTGCCTTTTTACGTTTTCGAACTTGTACATTCTCTTCTTCAAAATTCGATGCACAGTTGATTGCCAGACACCGTATTTTCCCGCCTATTTTTCTTTGTGACTGCCCAACTTTGTCTTTTGTGCTTGACAGAAGATTTTTTCGTTGTTCTTCTGCTAAGAACAGGTGGCCGACTGGATTTTTTTTTTATTTTCTGGTTCTTTGCCTTCACGGCAATTACGCAAAATACGAAATATGGTAGCGCGAGATATTGGCTTTTCTTCAAACGCTTCGAGAATTTGCTTCGTGGACAGTTGTCCAAACAAGGAAGCAACGTACTTTCGTACATCGAATTTATATGACATTGCCAATACGAATAATCAAATGCGGAGATTCTGAAATCAGAGTAGGGGTACTGTTACACCTTCAGCGTAAACAACATTGCTCCCTGTCAATTATTTATCATTTACCCCAACGCCTAAAATTGGTCGTACCTGTGAAACATCACCATTTTAACAAAATACTGACCAGTTTGTTGTTAAACAAAGAGAGACAAAGGGAACAGTTTTAACTTTAAGTCGTGAACACCCTGTAGAGAAAATAGATACTAAAATAATGTTTTAGTGTAGCTTGTTTTTGGGCTTTATTTTTTTTTAAGAAATATTCAGAGAAGTCTGCAATTTTGCAACGCGATCCGGACAAATTTACGTAGACTATCATCCCATATGTCTATTAGTGATCATTTTCAATATGTCTATTAATGATCATTTTTGTTAGAGCCCAAAAACTACGTATACCAGTTTCAATCAATTTGACTTTTTAATTCATTTATTTCTTGAGTTCTAAGCTCCATATGACAGAGGTTGACCGTTCATAGCGTGAGAAAAGTCCGTCAGCTTATTTTCGTCTTTTTATCTATGTTTGTTTCATTATTATGCTCAGATTTGAATTTTATACAGCGGTAGGTGTGTTTGTGCAAAAAATTAAACGGTACTCAATCATGATCTTTCGATGCACACAAGGAGCTTTCTGGCCTACGTGCACTCTTTACTTCAACATGGTTAGCGAAACGCGCGTCGAGTGCAAAAATAAAGTAGTTAATATCTAAAAGTCAAAATTTTTTCAGTTACACCTTTTTTCATAATTACACTATCGTTTTCTCTATCCCGATCTAATTAAATATGACAATAACAAAATAAAACCTAAACCTGGAATAATTCTAATGTTTACTACACCTTTGCTAGTCTTTCCTATCTACAGAACTATTGTAATATTACCACTTATCAGTGTAATGTGTAAACAGGACATATTGTATATTTTTGATTCATTATTTTCAGTGTAAATGCTGCGAAATATCAAACTCTCACACCATAAAGCCAACCATGCCGGCCGTCTGTATAGCGTACAAACTGCATTTGGAATGTGGTAAAATGATCAACTTGTACGATTGGTTGCAGGCATTTCTGTGTATACTCGATCCAGATGATGATGATATTGATGATAAGTCGAAGAAGATTGTCGATCCTGAATTACAGTATCCTTTAAAACTAAAATAATTATCTATTGATCGTCGGATAAGTAGGATTTATGTACGATTTCCTTAACCTAATTTTTAGAGCTCAATTTACACAAGCCGTTGCTGAATTGGAATACTTAGGATTTATTAAGAGTTCTAAACGAAAGACTGATCACGTGACTCGCCTTACGTGGGGAGGATAAGAGTTCTTCTGTGGTGTTATTATTTTTTTCCCGTTCCTTTAGGTTCTTTATATTTTTTCTCTTATAATGAAGAAATAAAGTAACAGTAAGCACACTACTTATATAATGTTACTTTCTTACCCTTTTTACGATAAACCATAGGATGGACTGGGTATTAACTTCATAAAATTGACCACTCTTCAGAAAGAGACAAAGCGATTGTACGGCCAATACCTGTCTCTTTTCTGTAGGCTTGTAATAAACCAGACGCTGTACGCCTAGACGGAATTCAAGGCGAGAAAAGCCCCATACCCGATTTTAGTTTAAATAGAAACACTTAGAAATATTATTTTTAAGAGCGCCGTAGCTTAGCGGCATTCTAAAAAGAGACAGCTACTGGCCACTCATTCGCTTTGTCTCTCTCACACTTTTGCGTCCATATTTACTTCACAGCGGGATACGGAATACTCAGTCCATCCTCTATGTATATGCGATAAACATTATTAAAAATTCCTTTTACAGCTTTACCAATGACAGTACACCAGACTTTGACAGCGAAAGTGTATAAAAGTTAGGCACGATCTAGCTGTTCCATTGACTTTCATTTTTGACATTGTAAGATTTTAATATAAAAATCAAGAGTAAAGACCTTTGCACAGGAAAGATACAACAATTTGTACCTCTTAACAAAGTATTTTTATTCCACTTTCCTAAAGGTATTTTATATATGCTAAATGTAGAACCCCCTTCATATTCCTTATCCATGTATGGAGAGTTGAAAGACCGTACTTGTACGTTCTACATTCACCTCCATCCCTTCAATAATTGCTAATTTGTTTATTTCTTTCGAAAGAGCATTGCATATAGAGCACCTTTAAGAAGAAATAAAAAACGACGATTATAAACAAATTTTTGAGAGTCCTTGAGAATTGCTTGACTGTGGGCTCATTTTATTGCCTAAAAAAGTGTGTTTTTTTTAAAAAAAAAGCAAAATATTCATATATATATATATATATATATATATATATATATATATATATATATATATATATATATATATATATATACAGTAATACCCCGCTTAGCGCGCGACCCGTTACGCGCGGTTTCACTATAACGCGAATTTCAAATTTCGCGCTCATGTAGTCATTAACTTCTCTATGGTCGCGGGGGGATCCCCGCTTTCTCTGAATATTCTCTTTGAAGAATTGGGAATTCCCTGTCCTTCGACTTTGTTCTATGGGGATTTCCTCGTTCGTTTCGTGTGTTCATTTGTTCCGTAATGTTAGTTCGGTCGGCTGGCAGTTTTGTTTTAATATTTATTGGAGATACATACATACATAATTTAACCCTACGTTAAAAATGCCGCCTGTAAAGAAAAAAGAGCGTAAAAGCGTCACTTTGGAATTGAAGATGAAAGTGTTAAGAAGAATGGAAAATGGAGGCAAAGCAACAATTGTTGGGAGAGATTTTGGACTCTCAGAATCGACTGTGAGAACGATTTATAAAAATCGGGAAAAAATTAAAATCTCCAGCGAAGGTTCAAACACCTATAAGTGCAACAAAACTTTCTCGTTCGAGATCATCTATCTTAGAAAGAATGGAGAAATTACTGTCAGTCTGGATCGAAGATTTGAATAAGAAGAACACACCACTAAGTCAAGATCTCATATGCACAAAAGCAAAATCTTTGTATGAGATGCTGAAAACAAAAGAAGGAGAAGGGAGTGCCACTTCGACTTTTGCTGCCAGCAGAGGCTGGTTCCATCGGTTCAAGCAGCGTTCTAATCTTCACAATATCCACATAACAGGCGAGGCGGCCAGCGCGGACATTCAAGCTGCAGCTGAGTTTCCAGACAAGTTTCAAGACTTCGTTAGACGAGAGAAAATTCCTGCTTGTCTCATCTTCAATGTTGATGAGACCGCACTTTACTGGAAAAAAAATGCCATCTCGAACATTCATTTCTAAGGAAGAACGTCAAGCCAGTGGTTTCAAAGCTGCGAAAGATCGACTAACACTTCTGCTGGGTGGTAATGCCACTGGTGATTTCAAACTGAAACCTTTACTAGTGTACCATTCAGAAACACCCCGTGCAATGCGAGGCACAGACAAGACAAGTCTACCAGTTGTGTGGCGATCAAACAGAAAGGCGTGGGTTACACGGGAAATTTTTCAAGAATGGTATTCTAATAGTTTTTGCCCATCAGTCAAATCATACTGTGACAGAAATGGGCTTGAACCTAAAGTTATATTACTCTTAGACAATGCCCCAGGACATCCAACGTCACTTGATACGCCCAGAGACTTAAAAGTGTACGTAAAGTTCCTTCCACCAAACACTACGTCAATATTACAACCTATGGACCAGGGAGCAATAGCAAACTTCAAAGCTTATTACCATCGCCGCACTTTTAGCCAACTAATTCATGAAACTGACGGGGAAGGAAGACAGTCTATGCGAGAGTGGTGGAAGTCATACAACATTATGAAGTCTATTCACAACATAGAAGAGGCTTGGAAGGAAGTTAAAATGAGTTGTATGAATGGGGTGTGGCGTAATCTTTGGCCAGATGTAGTGGAAGCACCTAGAAGAATTGTCCAGATGCAGAGACAAGTGCTTGAAGACATTGCTGCAATGATTGAGGGGTCTGAACTTGAAGATGTCACGGTAGAAGATCTCGTAGAACTTGTAGCAACGCACGACGATCCTATTAGCAATGAAGATCTGATCGAGTTACAGAATAATCCTATCTACGATGAGGAAGAACAAGTAGAAGAGAAAGTTTTATCTTCAGGGGAAATACAAAATGCACTTTCAAAAATTTATTCAGGTTTGGACATATTGCAGAGTATAGACAATAATGATGACCGTGTCTTGACCGTGTGTCAAACAATTAAAAACAGTGTTGGGTGTTATGAACGTATTTTACAAGAACGTAAACAAAACGTTACCCAAAAGACAATAGATGTATTTTTCCGTAAAAAATAAGAGTATGTATTGCATAAAGTGTTCTTAGAATTAAAGTGATTGATTAAAATGATTTGTATTTTTTTGTATTAAATTTTGACTATGTTTAATCATAAACCTCGATATACGCGAATTTCAGTTAACGCGATTTTTTTCGGAACGTATCCCTCGCGTAAAGCGGGGTATTACTGTATATATATATATATATATATATATATATATATATATATATATATATATATATATATATATATATATATATATATATATATGTATATATATGTATATATATATGTATATATAAATAATCAAAAATCCACCCAGACAGATCAATAGAGAAATCAAAAATGAAGATTTAAAAAAAAATTATTAAGATTTCTTGAAAATTGCGTGACAGAGGCTCATTTAATTGCCTACAAAGGTCTTTTTTGGACAACAAAGCAAAATATTTTTTTGTTATGTTTTTGCTTGAATAATGAACACATTTTAAGTATTAATATATATAATTAAACCTAAAAGCCTATATGTTGTATTGTCATCAGCATACGGTTTTCAGGGTTTTAGTAGTCGAAAATTTAAAAATTGCGTGATCTTTTAATGACTTTCAATTACTTATAGTGAAACGTAAATAGAGTTAAAGTGGTGGGCAAGACAGTTAGAGGAGTTGCTTCGTATATATCGTGTTAAACGCGGTTTCTAAAATATCTTCCATTATTTCTAGCCAAATATATGAGGGTTAGAAAATATATATCGTATTACGCATCATTCTCATAGTTGTTGGAGTTGTGAAATTTCCTCATCTATTTAAAAGTGACGATAATATAGTTTTTACCATTGTACCAGGCCATTATCTTGTTTGCAATAGCAAATCTCGGAGTAGTTTCGACCACTACTAAATGGAATTTAATAAAGATTCTATCTATAGGGCATCTTTATGACATCTAGAAATATTAAGCCTTTTTAATTGCTACTTGCTACTTTATAATCGAATATTTCCCATAACAAAACTCAAAGTTTTTTTTAAATCGTGGTTTGTTAAACAGAAAACATCATTCATTTATAAATGTTTTTTAAAATAAAGTTTTTATTTCTCTCCTATAAAAGTAAAATCAGTTATAATGTCATTTTTTATCACAACGAAACTCTAACTAAGCATATCTACACTAATATAAAAAAATAAGTTTGTTAGAGATAATCTCTGAAACTACTGATTCGATTTAAAAAACCTTTTACTGGTTTGTAGCCTGGACTTTTTGGATAAGTATAGGCTATATTTAATTTATTTATTTATTTATTTATACATTCAATACCAACAGGCCAAGGCCCAATTACAGGAATAACGTTTATACTAATAAGCTACATATAAAAGAAGAATTCAAATAATAATCAGAGTATACAAGTAAGAACATTTAACAGTTTGAACAATCTCCATAGTAAAAAAAAAATTAAGACAGTAATAATAAAAAAACTACAAATTTGACATAACCTCTAAACACTGAGCAGAGAACCAATAAGTAACGACAGCCTACTGGAATGGAAATCACCGAAGTTTCCAATGACATTGCCGTTCTTGCACATTATATAAATAGAGCTATGGAATAATATATTTGACCTAGCCAAGCCGAGGCTAAAAATAGGTGAGTGCCTTACTCCAAGGCGTGATACATGGAAAGGACAATCAATATGGTGATTTAGCAGCTTATATAAGAATTTGATGGAGTGAATGTCCCTTCTCTTTCTAAGAGGCAACTCATTAAACCTTGACGAGATTAGTTTGTAATCAACATCGCGGTCCGGATAGACACCATCCCCCTTGAAAATAAGATATTTAATGAAGCGTCTCTGTATCGATTCGATTGGCAATTGTATATTGGATACCAAACAATAGAAGCATAGCCAAACTTAGACCTAACAAAGGAATAATAGAGAAGCTTGATTGCAGATATGTTAGTAAAGTCTCTACAATTTCTAATCAGGAAACCCAGCATCCTTGGTGCACCAGCAACCATTTGTTCAGTGTGGTCGGCAAAAGAGAATTTCTCGTCAAAGATGATACCCAAATCCGTAGTACAGTATCATCTACGGAATAATTGAAAAATATAGGGTTGTTACGATAGGAATATCGGACGACATTGCATTTCGAAACGTTTAAGGTGAGCCTGTTAGCAGACCACGAGTTGGTGAGAGCATTAATGCTACTCTGTAATTCGTGACAATCAGAAACCGAGTCTATGCTTTTAAAAATCTTAAGGTCATCAGCAAGCTTCCGGCAACCTATCCCATTCAGCAAGTCGTCAACAAACATATTGAAAAGAAGAGGTCCCAGATTGGAACCCCGGGGAACACCTGAAGTGGGAATATGGTGAGGCGATCTAAACCCATCGATTTCTACAAAGAACAGGTGATCGAGGAGGTATGAATTTAAAAGATCAATCAGGTTATTTGAGAACCCGAAACGAGATCCGACCTTATCCTTAATGAGGTTGGGAGAAAAGGGAGCTGACCAGTGACAATTTTAGTGGCAATTATCACTGGTGACGAACTCTCGGTGGTTCACGTTACACCGGAATCAAAACAACAGTCTATGAAATGAAAAAATTTAAGAGTACCCAAGAAAGTGACGTTCAAGCAAACATTTTCAGTCCGAAAAATAGGGACACAGTAAATGCTGAGACATATTGTAAGATCTTAAACCTAGGTCATAAAATTCAAAACAAAAGGCATGCTCAGTCGAGGGGTCGTTTTGCTTCACGACAACATTAACCCCTCATATACCTTTGACCTAGCACCCAGCGACTATCGTTTGTTCCTGCACTTAAAGAAGCACTTTGACGGCCAGCGCTACGAGACCGACGACATCCAGCTGAAGTTTATGGAAAAGGCGTCCCAGCACCCTAACCCAACTATCAGGGCTTCCGACTCCCGCTACGTGCCCGCCCCCAATTCCCGAGACCCTCTCTTTATGAAGATCATCTCTCCTCGCCCGCCGTGACAGAAGATTATCAAACTAGGTTAAGTTATCATAAATCCTAGGATAAGTTAACATTAAGTCCTAAGTTAAGCTAGAATAAGCCCTAGGTTAAGGTAACATAAGTTTTAGGTTAACTTAAGATAAGAAAATCATGTTTCAAAAACACATCCCCTAGGTTAAGTTAGTATAGGACTACTAGTTTAAGTTAGAATAAGCAAACTTTCACATTATGTAATTTTTAAGTAAGAGGCTATGCCTTACTTAGTATTCAATAAAGAAAAACCGGTCAAGTGCAAGTTAAACTTGCGCAATTAGTGTTCCGTACGTTGATTGCTTTTAAAATAAAAAATGTAACGGAAGTATAAAATGATCAGTGACTTCACAAAACACACCCCAAATGAGTTTTCAACAAAGTTTATTTCCAATCTTTACTGAAAATTGATGACCTTGAAATTTCTGTTTTTTTTTATATACCAGATAAATTATTACAGGTAATGCACTCGTGATAATTTTCATTCAATCTACACCCCGTGGAGAATATTCCAGAATTTTTTCAAAATTTTTTGATAAGTACTTTTCGAGATAAGCGACAGCGATTTTTCGCGATTTTTTAAAAATAATACAAAGTGCGCGCAAGTATTACATTATATATATATATTTTTCACTCGTGTTTTCACAAGCTTTCATTTGACACCACACTCGATTACCTAGTAAAAAAAATTTTTTTCACTTCCGATTTCACCTCCCAAAACTAACCCCTTAAGTCAAAATTTAACTTTCAAAACTACATGGCTCTGATGAGGTCATCAATTCCTATATTATTACCAAATTTCAACTTTCTATGACAATTAGTTTCGGAGAAAATCGGGTGCGACAGACGGACGGAAGTGATCTTATAAGTGTTCCGTACGGAACACTAAAAATGGTAAATATGGACACCGACGACGACGATAAAACGGCTGTGCTGCGGTGGTTAGCCAACCAGGCGATTTCTATGAGGATGGGATATGGAAGCTGGTCATACTACCTTAATATAGATGGAAATTATGTTAAAAAGTAGATTAAGGTCCAGGCGTCCATGTAAAAATAAAATTGTCAAAAAATGGCTTTGTGTTTTTAATATTAAAACGGTTCTTACTTTAAAAACGAGCCCCGTAAGTTGGTCATACAACAAAAGTGTCTTTTTGATGAAAAAAAAAACAAATTTATGGAGGTGAAGGTTTTTATTTTGTCCCTTTCCGTTAAAAAGTTTCTGGTATCTAAAAAACAGATAAATTTCTGAATTAATAATTACTATTTTTAATGCTTTCACTGTTTATGTACATTTCCAATTTTAACTTTGCAGGTTTGATTTTTAGAAAATTTCAAGCCATTTTTACGAGGAGTCTTATAAAATAGCGCCTAAAAATCGTTCCTTAAAAAAATCACTAGTAATGAACATTATGTCACAAAATGAAATAAAGGCAGCTTCAAGTGTTTTCATTCGAAATTGGAACACTGACTTAATAAATCACGAAAGATGAAAATCCTTGAAAATGTCCCGTGCAATTGTATGGGAATCGTCACAAAATATCAATTTTACACAGTCTAACTCCAGATTGACTTTTCACACCTAATCTGCAAACGATTTTGATTTTAAATATCTAGAAGAAAAAATATTTAACAATTTTAGAGAAAGTTATATACTTGTATAATGGTGTTTGGAGAAACAGTTGTTTTCGGTTTTGCCTCCGGTTCTCATTCGCTACATAAGCAGTTTACGCACCAGTTGCACAAATAATTTCCTCTTTTTCTAACATAGATCTATTATCTAATTAAAAAACTCACAGGAAAGGCAAAAAATAAACAAACATTCTACAAAGTCTTGCCTAGTTGTATTTATTAAGTTTGAATACATATGGCTTGATATTTTCTATTAAAATCGGATTACAGCCAAAGGTTAACTCTAATAGAAATCTATTTTATAATAAAGAGAAGCTTTATTCTTTTCCTAAAAGGCTTATAGATATGAAACTTAACATTTTCATTCTAGCCGTTTACTAAAATGTAAATACTGAATATCTGTTTAAAAAATAAATAAAATATGATACATTAGTACATATGTATGTGTTATCCTAAATATAGTGTGGGTCGTTAGGCCCTAACGCCCATAGAGAGCAAAGCGGCATGAGAGTCACATGCGCCAATTTCAAAAAATGCCGATAAGGCAAGGGTTGATTTCTTTCAGAATGATTGCTAAGAATACACGTCGTGCTAATATATTGCATCCATATAACGTTCAATTTGTCACTATTCTTATCATCATCGTCAATAATAGTACAACCTGCAGCGATTCAAGATCATCATGAATTGTTACCACGTACACGTACCGCTCATGTAGTCATTTAGGGATTTCCCTGCGTACATCGTATCCATAAAAAATAGATTGGAAGTCCACTGAATATTTTATTAAAAACCCTGTATGTTTCTATCTGCAGTTACACAGTTATATAATCTGTTTCAATAGAGATGTTGAAATGTAAATACTTGGGGCATCAAACGCCTTAAGAGGCTGGCCGAAACCAAGCATTCTCGTTTTTCCGAATCGGCGGGGCATCCTAGCCTCTTTGTTCTCTGTGAGCGTTGAATGTAAGCTATCCTAAAAAGACTGAAAATGAAAGTTCTGATTTAGATAAACTAAAGATATTTTAATACCTAATTTATGAATAATATTAATTCAGAGTAGCACGAAAGTTTTTTTTTCTATGACCAAAATACAACCTTCTGGAAAAAGCAAAATCAAAAGGTGCTATAAATGCAACATTGATCTAAACCACGATGTTTATTTTCTACGAAAAGGAAAATATGTTATTCGGAAAAAATGTTTTTTTGCATTTTATCTCGGTATGTGTGTTGCCACAATAACTCCCGGATGAAATGAGATGTCGATTATAAATCGACACTCATTTCATTCAGGATTCTCGATGGATAGAAGTACGAAAGGAACCTAGTTTTCAACAATGTCGCTTCAACAGAAAGGGGGTCAAAAACGGGAGTGTATGGAGTTTCAATAGTATTAAAGAAATTTTTCTTGGTTTTTGGTAGGAGTGAACAAATTTGAAATATAATTATTTACAGTCAATGAATATGAAAGCAGGGGAGGGAGTTGGAGGGAGTAGCATCGATTATGTCATACATACTTAACAGCTCCGGAGAGGATATCCTCTCCGGAGCTGTTAAGAGTTGAGGAATCTAAAAATAATGAAGGGGTGGAGAAGTATTTAACAGAGTGACCTCAAAAAAAAAAATTTTTTCCGAGGGACTTACTGGATATATGAATGGATGAATTGTTGGCAAAAATTTATATAACGTCGGCGTTTAGGAAAATGCAAATATAAACATAAATAAGCAATAACTAATAATTAATATATATTTCATTTAAATTAATAACCCTTACTTGACATACTGAGGTGCAGCGCACCGCAGACTTTTACGCTTAATTTAAAGTACCTAAACTTAAGGCGGGAAGGTCTCTGGCGACATCTATCTGTAGTTCGAGGGTGCCGCTACTTTCTCAAGCGAAGCGCACTACTTTGGGAGCGTTAGTTGGGATATAGCTGTTATGCAACGTGGAATGGTGCTCAAGTCCACCCCACTGTGTCAAGTAGCGGCGTTTTTGTGATTTTTTCGTCGCATTTCGATATAAGAGCGGGTTAAGGTTAGTATATCATGTTTTACCATTTCTATATTTCTTTTTGACGGTATATAACATTTTATTTAATAAAATAGATGGCATATAATTTGCGGTCTCGGCGTATACGCGAGGAGTTATTCAACTAAGATCAAATTGCCGATAAAGATAACAGTAATGTTGAAATGAGCAAGACGATATTAAAAGAAACTCTGGCGATGAGGAAGAAGAGGATGATATGAAGGGAGCAAGTTTGGTGCAACGCCTTGTAGTCTCGTGCTCGAAGACGCCCTTCGACCAAGCTGAAAGGCAAAAACGGTTTTATTTGGGATACAAGATTTCCGATTCTGAGATCAGATACGTAAAAAATTTTCTCTTTTTTCTCGCTTTTTTTCACGGTTTTTCTTTTTCTCTCTTTCATTGTAACCCGTATAAAATTTACGTGCCAAATTTTTAACGTTAGGAAAAAAAACCAAAATAGAGCAAAAATGCGTTCTTTTCTTTCCCTATTTCTCATTCTTTCTCTCTCTTTTTACTTATCTCGCATCTTTCTCATTTACATTCGAACTCTTTCTTTCTACCTGCGTTGCATCTCTATTTCTCTTATTTTTCTCTTTCTTTCAATCTCGCTCGATTGAAGAAAGACGCCAAAATGGAGCAGAAACGCTTTCTCTCTCTTTCTCGAATCTCATTCGTTCTTTCTCTCTTTACCTGCGTCGCATCTAACAATTCTCGCTCTTTCTACCTAACTATAATGTTTTCTCTCTCTTTCTATCTAACTCGTACGAAATATTTGCTCAAATTTGTTTTTCTCACAAATCGACAACCTGATGCTGCTCCTGCATCAGTTCCTGGCCCAACAGGTGGTGCTGCAAATGCTGAAACAATTGAAGAGTTCTGGAGTTGTCATTTTAATAGGGAGATGATTGATATTATAGTTGAAAATACCAATAAAAAAATTGAAGAAGAATCCTTTTACTTCTAGCTGAAGGTAAACAAGAGAGTTATCATCACCACATTGATGCGACCGAGATTACAGCGTATATCAGACTACTGGTTTATGGAAATTATCTGAGGTCAATGACAATCGGCTATGGGATAAAACAAACGGTATAACATTCTACAGGTGTCTTTTTCCGAGAAGCAGGTAATACACTTTTTTATCAACATGTCTGTTTTGATGACAAAAGTACGAGAGATGAAAATGATAGATTTGCACCTGTCCGTGAACTATGGAATAGTTTTGTTAAAAACTGCAAGAAAAACCACACGCGTAGTAGTCAATGCACTGTAGGCGAACACCTATTGGGTTTTCGAGGACGTTGTAAGTTCCGAGTTTATATGAAGGAAAAACCTAATAAATATGGATTGGAAATTATCAGTCTCAACGACGCAGAAATTTCATATATGGTAAATATTTAGTTACATAAATAGAGACATTTTTTATTCAAAACGCAAAAATGGAATGATATATACATATTATTTTATTTTCTCTTTCCAGATCAATGCTATAATATCATATATAGGCAAAAATACTGTGGTAATACAAAGAGATGAGGCTGTTCCAGAATACTACTTTCGACTAGTCACCGAGCTCATTTATAACACTAATCGTTCAGTTACGTTCGATAATTGGTACACATGAATACCTTTGCTTCAACGTATGTTCAATGAACCATATAAGTTACAAATAACTGGAGCTGTGAAGAAAAATAAGCGAGAGATTCCTACTGAATTCAAAGTCGCTTCAAAAATACGACCGAATTCAAGTTTTGTCACACACAGGATTTAACCTTCCTTTCGTACGCTCCAAAAAAAGAAGAAATGTAATAAAATTGTGCTCATTGTTTCTTCTTTTATGCCTACGGAAGGAATAACTGATGAAAAACATAACCTTGCCAAACATTATAATGCAACGAATAGAGGGACAGATAATTTTGATAGACTCTGTCATTCTTATACTGTGAACGGAAAAACAAACAGGTGGCCGATTTTTATTTGAATATTAAACCAGGCTGTTACAAACGCTAGAAGAATTTTGCTGAAATGCAAATCGACAACGTCAACAGGAAAACAACAGTGATTGATCGTCTCGAAAAACTACTTCTTCATTACGTGATGCCGTATTTGTAAGACAGCAACGCTACGAAAAGATATCAAACTCACATCACAGGAATTTTGAAAATAGATGTTGCATCTGATCGACCTTTGTAACGTATTGAGCTTGGCAAACAACAGCGATGCTTATTGTGTACAAGAAAAAAGATAACAAAAAACCAGAAAAGCTTGTTCTCCCTGCTATCGTCCTATTTGTCAAGATCACAGGTACTACATTTGTAATGGTTGCGCCGGCGTGTAATTAATTAAAATGAATTAAAATTAACTTTAATGCTTATTTTTTATAATTCATAACATGTTTTCTTTATTTTCAAATAAAAATCTTGTAAAATTAGATTTAAACAATAAAAATTACAGCATCCTTTCATAATAATACAAAGTTCATTTTTTTCACAAAATATCTTCCTTCATTTCTCAGAATAAATACCTTTTTTTAAAGGACCACTAAACTACTATTTTTTTTCTAAAACTAACACATCTTGAGAGTACTTAGTTAAATTTTTACCCCCTTTATATTATAAAATAAAAAAGATATGAATTATTTAGTAAAATTAGCCATTTTTTCACTTTTTTGTTATTATAATTTTTATTCAAACTTAATTTTAATTTTAAGCTAAATAACGTACATAACTCTATCAAGCAACCCCCAGTGATGACGAAAAAAAACTTTTTCTTGTTAAAATATTCAATAGTTCATTTGTTATAATTAGAGACCGGATTATATGCATTTGCATATTTAATATGCATTTGCATATTTAGACCATTCTTACCGATTATTGCATATTTTACCCAAAATCTAGTAATGATGCATATTCCCTATATTTACAATATTTCTCGGTATTACTAGGCAACTGACTTGCTCAGCGTATTGTTAATGTCGCCGTCTGGAACCGATCTTATCGCCGGAACATTCTCTGCAATTGTCTAAACATCGATTAGGTTATAGTGCCGATAGTTGTGGTCGCAATATTGCGAATTTAATTGTGGGTGCATTAAGATTAGAGCCTTCTTCTTCCCATTTGGTGGCCTGCAAAGAACTTGACAAGGCAAATCATTCTACGATCGCCAGATTTGTGAATGAGGGTATTAAAAAAATATTTCCTGAATCTTCTGCAGATGAAAGAGTGTTTATATTTCTCTCAGATGCTGCTCCCTATATGATCAAGGCAGCCAAAATCCTGCAAGTATTTTATCCAAATTTAATTCAAGTGACTTGCTTTGCTCACGGAGTCCATCGACTCGCTGAAGAAGTACGATCCACGTTTGGAAATGTAAATAAACTGATTTCATCAGCAAAGAAAGGGTTTTCTTAAGGCACCTGCTCGCAATAACGCCTATAAAGAAAAACTGCCAAATGTACCTTTAACTCCCGAACCAGTGGTAACTCGATGGGGAACATGGATTGAAGCTGTACTATTTTACAATGAACATTTCGAGGCCATCAAAGGTGTAGTACAGGGCTGTCAGGGTCATGCACAGTTTGAGCCAATTTCAGAGGTAACGCCTCCCGCTGCCCCCACCACTGCTGCTGCCGCCGTTCGCGCAGTCTCAGGAGCGGCTATTAGAGATATAGGAGGAGCGCATTGTATTTGGTAAGCGGCCGAGCCGCCGATCGCGTCTAGCAGTGGTGGGGGCAGCGGGAGGCGTTACCTCCGAAATTGGCTCGAACTGTGCATAACCTTGACAGCCCTGGTGTAGTAAATTACTTCGATAGTGCAGAGGCTATGGCAGCTCGTCAATCCAAGGAAGCATTTAACGATTCTGATATTAAAAAAAACCTAGCTTTGATTAGATTGATTGAAAGTCGAGGTTTGGCGTTGACCGAATCAATTCAGGTAATGAATAAAAATCCGTCAAATAAACTCCACATTGCCAGATGTATTCCCGCGTAGAGTTAAAGAAAAGCTTGAAAACATTTTGTGCAATAACCCAGGCTTCGAACCTTCGTGTCAAATTGATAGTTTTATTAATGGGACGGGTGCACTTTTGCCAGAAATAATAAGTGCTAACATAGCACCCAAATTCAAATACCGCCCAGTTACCTCAGTGGATGTGGAACGGTCTTTTTCCACTTAAAAAAATATTTTAAGTGATCGAAGACACAATCTTACTACCCAACATTTGGAACAATACCTTATTGTTTACGTGTTATGTGTTAAATAATTTTAAAAAATGTTAAATAATTGTTAATTAAATTTAAACATCGTCGATAACTTGTTAATTTTATGCTGATTTTGAAATAAAAAACTAAAAATTACTACTTTTATTATTATTATTTAATATTGCATATTTTGACCCTTTTTATGCATATTTTAAGCATGCATGCATATTTGCATGCATATTTCAAGATTTTTATGTTGCATACAATCCGGTCTCTAGTTATAATTTTTGTCGCTGGATTGCAAAATAGCCCAGTGTGTCAAGTACGTGATTCTAAAGAAGTGTGTCAAGTAAGGGTTAACATACAATAAAACTTTTTCAAAAATAAAAGTTTGTGGGTCAGGTCGTTGTTGCACGTATAGGGATCAATTATAGTACAAGGTGGCCGCGGACGATTATTTCAGTTTTTGTCATCGTCAACTTATATTTACCAGAAGGTACTATCCTGTATTATAAACAGCATTTTACATACTAAAAATTAACGCGTTATTATTATAATGGTGTTTAAAGAATTAACAAGAACAAACTAACCATATCAAAATATACATAAATCACAAAAGTTAACAGTTCTAAATTACTAAACTGTGACATACAGGGTGTCCCTTTTAAGCGACAAGAACAACATTAAAATTTGAAGCGGAAAATAACATTTTACTAGAATTATGCTAGCTATGTGTTATTTGTGTGTATAATATTACGCAGAATTCAGACAAAATGTAATGCGACATTTTTATTTTTTCGAATGTATGTATTAACACTATTTTGGAAAAAAAAAACCTCTATAACAAAAACTCTAGAATGAAATAATAAATAAAAATGAAGATTCTGACAAGTTCGAAACGAATAAGCAAGTTACAGGCGGTGTTTGGAGACCTGGTACAATATTACCATACTAGACGCATGAACTAACCTGAACACTCTTGACACTCAAATGACTGCTACTCAACGGGAATTCAAAATCCCTGGAAGGCGTAAACACCTTGGTTTACAGGCTTCATTTTATATCGAATCACACAATTTTTTAATTAGTTCGTATAAATTAATGTGAAAAATAAAAAACTGGTTATTTTATTAATATACTTTCTGATGAATTCTACATACTATTGAATTACAGACTACCACCTCGCATTCGAACAGCTCTATACCTTCTATCCCACTTTTCGCTCGTCTAAAACTTATAGTTGCAAAGTTTTATAGGAAATAATTATTTTGTCTATGCTACTATTTTCCGTACATCACACTAACTTGAACTAACCTGAGAAAAACTTTCTTGTGACGAAACATAACTTCTGGAACAACTTTAAGGACCGGTTAATTTCGAATTTTGAGGCCAAAGCCTGCAATTCACCTTAAGTGATTGTTTTCATAATAGCTTGGCAAGGCGGCAGCTAAGAATTCTTAGGCCGTAGTTTTAGGTCCTGTTTTTAATTTGGTGAAGTTATTTATATCAAAATTATTGTTTTAAACTATGAAAACTTTATTTTATGTATTTACTTTAAAATCTTCTCCATAACATAAAGCACACGAATTGCAAAAACGAAATTCCGTACTGCACAAGTTAATTAAACTGTAAGAAAAGTTAGAAAAAAATTCTGATTATGAATGGTGTGAAAGAATCTCGGAAGAATCTGCCACGTAGAGAGCGCGTCCCCAGGTATCGGATAGGGGAATGCCTTCACCAGAATGAATGTCAGAGAGATGCACAGTGGGGAAAATCAGATATTTACTGTTCAAAAACCGTTACAGGCTTCATTTTATATCGAATCACACAATTTTTTAATTAGTTCGTATAAATTAATGTGAAAAATAACAAATAAATAATATTTATTTGTTAAAATATTTATTTCCTATCTTGTCTGGCTTTTTAGTATATGTTATAGTATTAGATTGCTATTTTAATTCATGTTGGGCTTTTTTTTGGCGGAAACATTTTCTTTTTCAGCACCAAGGCGAGAAAGTCTATTTTAGGTTTAAAAAATTAATTAGAAAGTAATAATTTGGATTTTCTTTTCCAAAAAAAGTAAATGAAATAATTAAATAGAAGGTTTATCATTTTTTTCGACAATTTTTACTTCTCTTACTAAAGGGAAAATCATCAACCAAAATTTTTGTAGGGTCCCTAAATCACGAAAACCATAGTCTTATTTCTGGCAAGTACGATAACTTTTAAGATATCGATTTCCAATTTACAGTTTTTCAGTGGCATCGCTTTAGGGGAATTGGGTGAAGGTCCAACAATTTTATATTTTTTCAACATCATTTTTACTGGTTTTTGGTCAGATAACACAGGGCAACAAAACAATATTTTTGTTTTGGTGCCTGGGATTTTAGAGCTGATTTTACCTATATTTGGGACGCTAAATCTATACATGCAATCCGTTTTTCTCTATCAGCTCTACTTTTTTAGATACATCAACTGATCTACCAATGTGGTTTTTATTCAGTATATTCATTTATGAGAGTTCTAAAATTATTATATATTCATTAATGTAGGTACAATGGTTTTATTGTCAGTCTGTAATTGAGTAAATTCCAGGTAAATCTATAAATAGTGGAACCATTGCCTATCAGGTACCTGAACTGACCCTTTTAATCACCTAACTCGGGTAAGTCTCGTCAGTTTGTGCGTTCTTACTAATGAGAGTAGATCGAATTCGGCGTGTTATTTTATGTTAAGAAAAGAGTGTTTTTGTGTTATTGAACAGAATTAAAATGAGTTCAGGTTCCAGTTCAAGAAGTTGTGTAAATCAACCTGATGTGTTTTGCTATATATGCGGAGAATACATGTTTCAATAAAACAGACAAACTATTACTGACTTTGTAAAGCGAGCGTATCTTGGATACTTTGGAGTTAAGCTTGGTGATCAGGACAAAACGTGGGCCCCGCATCTCGTATGTAAAACTTGTACAGAGCATTTACGGCAGTGGACTACCGGGAAAAGAAAATGTCTAAAATTCGGCGTACCAATGGTTTGGAGAGGACCAAAAAACCACTTCAATGATTGTTATTTCTGTTTAGTAAATACTAATGGAATCAATCGAAATAACCGCAGTAAGTGGACTTATCCCAATTTAGACTCGGCAATACGCCCTATCCCGCACTCAGATGAAATACCGATTCCAACATTTCATCAGCTACCACATATCTCTGATGACGAATATTTTCCCTCTGATCGCTCTTCTGATGCTAATAAAAGTTCTGATGCTAATGAAACTAACAGTGACTATGAGGGGACGTCATCAGTTCCTCAACGCTTCAATCAAAATGAATTAAATGATCTCACCAGGGATCTCAATTTATCGAAAAAGCTTCTGAAGTACTGGCTTCTAGGTTGAACGACAAAAATTTACTGGAACAAGGAACCCAAATTACCTTTTACCGTACAAGAGAAAAAGATCTGCTACCATTCTTTTCTCAAGAAGACAATCTTGTATTTTGTCACGAAATTAGGGGACTCATGAAAGAAATGGGACTTTCTGAATATATTCCAGATGATTGGCGCCTATTTATTGACAGTTCAAAGCGAAGTTTAAAATGTGTCCTTCTACATAATGAGAATAAATATGGTTCAATACCACTAGCTCACTCAACGAAACTGAAAGAAGAATATAATACCATAGCTTTGGTCTTGCAGAAGATAAAGTATTACGAACATCAATGGATGATTTGTGTAGACTTAAAAATGGTAAACTTTCTTCTTGGACAGCAAAGTGGTTACACGAAATATCCGTATTTCTTGTGCCTCTGGAATAGTAGGGACAAAACACACCACTGGGTTAGAAAAGATTGGCCTCAGAGAGAAAACATGGACGTTGGGGAAAAGAACGACGCTTTGGTTGAAAGAGAAAAAATCATACTTCCTCCGTTACATATAAAGTTGGGCTTAATGAAGCAATTTGTAAAGGCTCTTGATAAGAATGGGTCTTGTTTTGCATATATAGGGGTAAAAATGCATCAGTTGAGCACAGAAAAACTCAAAGCAGGGATATTTGACGGCCCACAAATAAGACAATTAATTAAGGATCCTGCCTTCATAAATTCAATGAATCACGTTGAACGAGAAGCTTGGACATCATTTGTTGCAGTTGTAGAAAATTTTCTAGGTAAACATAAAGCTCAAAACTATGTTGAAATGGTTAACAAGATGCTTAATAGTTTCAAATCCTTAGGGTGCAATATGAGTATTAAAATACACTATTTACACAGCCACTTAGACCGTTTTCCAGAAAATTTAGGAGACATGAGTGAGGAACAAGGTGAAAGATTTCACCAAGATATTAAAGTTATGGAGGACCGCTACCAAGGAAGATGGGACATGTACATGATGGCAGATTACTGCTGGAGTTTAAAAAGGGACTGTTTAAAAAAACATTCAAGAATGTCGCGGAAAAGAAGCTTTCCAAGTGTTGAGTGACTATTTCATTTCTTCAATGTTTTTTTTTTGTTTGTAAGTACGACATAATATTGTATTTTGTATAACTAAAATAAAAATTTCGTATCTACTTTTGTTTACTACACTTACGGATTTGAGTTACAATAATGTAACTTATATTTCTCTAAAATTGTATATCTTAAAAATTTGAGCTCCTAGGTACAAATGAATACGTTATTTGAATTCAGGACATCAAATTGATATAGAATCAGCTCAAAAAACCTCGACACCAAAACAGCTGTTCCCCTGTGTAATAAGTAAATTTTAAATAAAATTATTTTTTTCGCAAATATTTTTGCATGTAGTGGAAAGTTATATGTAGGGTTTTCAGGGATCGCGGAGTCTAAGAGGTTACAAATTGTGTTTTTTTTTAAATTTTTTTTTTGATTCTTTATGATTAAATACATAAGAGGTTAACGAGCTATATATTGTATTTAATGTCCTTTTCAAGGCTCTCGAAGTCCAGAAATTTAGACATCATGTTATTGTGCATTATTTTCAGTTATCTATGCGTGTAGTACGTAATATATGTAATCTCACGGTTCTTGGAGTTTAGGAACTCGAAACATGTGTTATTTTCTAATATGTTTAATTACACTGGTCAACACTAGTCATGCCACTTGATAGTTAATACTGTTTTAGCTAACTACCCTCATTATTAAACTACAGTTGTTTTGTTTCAATTAGCCTCAGTTTTCTTGTAATACGGTAATACTTATAACTCGTACTTCGACAATAAAAGCAAAGGAACGTTCCGAAGAAATAGTCATAAAACTATTTGTCTGTGATTTCATCAAAATATTGTGATTTATTTAACTGCGTTAACATGTCGAGAAAGTGTAGTAACGATCCTAACTCTTCTTGTTATGTTTGTGGTGAACTGACTTTCAAATAACAAAAACGAAATTTCACAAAACTAGTCTTGAAGAGTTATCACCGGTATTTTGGTTTCGCTGTGGCCCATCAAGACAAATCCTGGGCCCCTCATATTTGTTACATAACGTGTGTGAAGAATTTAAGCGATTGGAAGAAAGGGTCCTGTCATATGCCGTTTGCTGTACCCATGATTTGGACCGAACCAAGAGATCACATTTCGGACTGCTATTTTTGTTTTACTGACGTAAATGGTATAAATTTCAAGAAAAAACACACAGTTATTAACCCTAATTTACCTTCAGTCATGAGACCAGTCCCTCATAGTGAAAATTTGCCTTTACCAGTTGCATCTGCGTCCGTTGAGATTGACGATACACAATCCTCCACTTCAAGCCAATGTGTTGATGAGGACGATGACTCTGAGTTCGAAGAAATTCTAACCAAGCCACACTTGATAACTCAAGGAGACCTAAACGATTTAGTACGCGATTTAAATTTGTCAAAAAAGCAGTCAGAACTATTAGGATCTCGATTAAAAGGATGGAATTTGCTACGTCATGAAACTAAAATCAGCTATTTCGAAATCGTGATCAATACTTCAGATCATATCACTTTTCTCAAGACGAGGACTATTGTAATAAATATAAATAGGATTATGAAGATTTTGGAAATCGATTTTGATCCCTCCCAGTGGCGTTTATTCATCGACTCCTCTAAAACAAGTCTAAAAGCAGTGTTACTGCATAACGGAAATATACTTCCTTCTGTACATCTGACCCATGCTGCTAATATGAAAGAAACTTATGAAAACATGGAGTTATTACTTGAAAAAATCAAGTACAGTATATATTCTTTCAAAAACTGTAGCGATTTAAAAGTTGTTGCCCTATACTCGGACTGCAGCTGGGTTATACTAAATTCTACTTCTTTTTATGGGAATGGGACAATCGAGACAGAACAAACCATTATCATAAAAAAAGATGGCCTAAGCGTGCATCCTTAATTCCTGGACAAAAAAATGTGAAGTATTTACCCCTTGTAAAGCCATCTGAAGCACTTCTTCCACCATTGCATATCAAATTAGGCCTGATCAAAAATTTTGTAAAGGCATTGGATCGCAATGGGAGTGGATTTTTGTATCTAAAAGAACAATTCCCCAAAATAAGTGATGCCAAGATAAAAGAGGGTATTTTCGTAGGACCTCAAATCAGGGAGTTAATAAAAGATCCGGTATTCGAAGAAAAATTGAGCGATTTAGAAAAACTAGCATGGAAATCTTTTAAGAATGTTGTTGCAAATTTTTTTGGATAACCATAAGAGTGAGAGCTACAGAGAGTTGGTTAGCGAGCTATTGTTGGCTGATCAAGCATTGGGTTGCAACATGTCACTCAAGATTCATTTTTTACACTCACACCTGGATTTTTTTTCTTAGAATTGGGGGCTGTGAGCAATGCGCACGGAGAAAGGTTCCATCAGGACATTTCTAAGAGGGAAAAACGTTACCGGGGCAAATGGAACCCAAATATGTTGGCAGATTACTGCTGGACAATCAAAAGGGACCAACCAGAATCTAAATTTGCTAGAAAATCTTAGATCGTAACTTCATAATAAAACCTTTTTACATTTTTGGTTTAGGAGGTCGTTGTTTATTGAAATATTTTAAATTACTTAAGAGAATAAAATTCTTGGGTAACAGATTTTTTTAAATGTTACTGCCAACCACTTATTAAAGTAAAAAATATCATAAAACTCCATGTGGCACGACAAAGTTACAAGTTTGTTTACCAGAGTTACTTATGTTTAAGGGAAACTGGTAACTTTTTTTTTTAAAAATCGATTTTCTAAAATCATTTTCTTATAGTAAATCTATGTAGAAATACGGTAGAAACCATTATTTTCTCTGGAAAGATCCAGAACAGGCTGAAAAATTGGGACAGAATAGAAGCGTCTCGACGCAGTCTGTGTATACCTGGCGAGCCGAACGTGCAGTTGCCGTATACTTACTATCTCCGCCTAGTTTTCTTAACAGGTTGACTGCCGACCACTCCGATCGGAGTGCGTCGGGTCTCTTCGCCCACGCCGTCTACTCCGATCGGAGTTCGACTTGCGTTCTTACGAAACGTTTTAGTATTCCATCGGCGTTGTATATGAAACGTGTTTCTAGTGGTGGCGTTGCTTAAAAACGCAAGTTCTAACAGGTGCTTAAGTGGTTCCGCGGATTTGCTTTTGGTTTGGTTGTAATCTGCCGTACAATATGGACAATCAACTTGGGCCTTCTGGTATTAAAAATAGACATTGTAGTGATGAAAAAAAGGTATATGATAAGAAAAAGAAGCTAACTGACACTGAATTATTGCAGCTATTGGAAGAAAGCGGAGGTAGTAGTGACGAACATTACGTACCAGACACAGACGATAGTGATGTAAATTCAAGCTCCGAGTCCGAAGAAGAGAATTTTATAGACCCTATTCGGCCACATCAAACACTTCCTAGCCTTGATGAGATAAAATGGAACGACAGAGGTGCGTTAAAACAAATTTTGTTCCAGAAAACCCAGGAATTAGTGGTGCAAATTCCAGGACAGGGTGCACCTATCGATTTTTTCGAAATGATCATTGATGATGATTTTTTACAAACTATTGTAGAACGAACGAACTCTTACGCAGTCGAGGTTTTGCTGCGCCCAGAAACAAGTACAAAATCACGTATTACTAATTTTAAAGATCTTACTCTTGACGAACTAAAAATTTTTTTGGCCCTGTTACTTCACACTGACACAATATCCTTGAGCCGTCTTAACGATTATTGGAAAACTGATCCGCTATTTAATCTACCTGTTTTTAGAAAATATATGTCAAGGAATAGATTTTTGTTTATCTTGAGGTGTTTTGCATTTTACATCTCCAGATATGGATCCGGCAGATCGGCTAGGAAAGATTAGATTTGTGGCAGATTTTTTTAACAACAAGATGGGAGAAATTTACTATCCTGGAAGAGAGTTGTCTTTGGATGAAGCTATGGTACTTTATCGGGGTCGTCTCCAGTTTAAACAGTATATCAAGAATAAGCGTCATAAGTATGGTATGAAGTTATACATGCTGACAGAGCCTAATGAACTTATTTTGAAATTTCGTGTCTACGAAGGTGCGACAGATGTTTATGGTGGAAGCGGACATACTGAAAAGATTGTTTTACATTTATTGGAGGAAAAATTGGGTGTGGGACATGCTGTTTATCTAGACAATTTTTACAATAGTGTTAATTTAGCTAGGAAATTACTTCAACAAAATACATACTGCACTGGTACGCTGAGAGCTGAGAGGAAAGATAATCCGAAAGAGGTAATGAGTGCAAACTTAAAACGTGGTGAGAATAAATCTATGTTTTGCAATGGAGTGCATGTCGGAAAATGGCGCGATAAACGCAATGTTCAATACATTTCAACAGAATTTGGAAGCGAAATGGGCATTTTTTTAAAAACAAAAGAAATAAAGAATCTGAAAAAACCTTCCGCAATCATTGGATATAATGCTTTTATGTCCGGTATAGATAGACAGGATCAAATGATGGCATATTATCCTTGCAGCCGTAAAACCATTCGGTGGTACAAAAAGTTATTCATGCATGTGCTGCAAATGAGCATGATAAACGCCTATTTTTTGTACAATAAATATTCGCGGTCTGACCAGTTACGATTATATGACTTCCGATTGGATGTCATAAGAAATTTACTAGCCAGACGACCAATTACTAATTTGCTGCAAATTCCTCCAGGCCAAATAAATGTCCACAGCATTAGCAAAGTAGAAAAAATTGTTAGTGAAAAAAAAGGAACTAAAGAAACAAAACGGGTAAGCAGAAAGGAATACAAAGAATGCAGGAAAAATAAAATAAGAAAGCAAACAGTGTATGAATGCAAAATGTGCCCTGGACAACCAGGTTTTTGCCTTAATTGCTTTGAGGATTACCATAAAAATGATTTAGAAATAAATGTTTTGAGTTCATGAGTTCGATTTATTATTTCTTTACTTATTTAATTGGACACTCCGATCGGAGTGTTCGGCATCTAGTAAAAATTTTCACTTGCAATGCCGATTACTCCGATCGGAGTGAAATCTTTTTTTTCTAATATTTTGAATGGCACATAAAAAAAACACATCCAAGACTCATTTTAATTCATATTTACCACAATAAAAAAAAATATTTGGAAAAATCTTACCGGCGTCAACCACAAACTCAAAAATATAGATCGGCAGTCAACCTGTTAAATCCTCGATCTATAGGCATTTCAGTTTTAGTTTTCGAGTAGTTGAGTGTTGGTTTTCGTCAAGAAAGGAGCAGTCGAGCGTCTGTACATCGTCTAGTATAATATTTTAAACGCGTTTTTCTCGACCTTGACCTTGAACATGATTTAGAAAAAACTATTGCACGGCTCGGGCTCAAATTTTTATGGCTTATTCTACACCTGAATCACTATCGCCGGAACTACATTAATATTTAACCATATTTTTAAACAATTGAAGTTGCAAAAATATGGTCGAAAATTTCAAACGTCCGTCATTTTTTTTACACCCCATTTTAGTACCGACGATAGTGGCAAATCTATATTATAAGAATCAACTCCAGATATTATGTCAACCAGATTTAAAGAGGATCCTGTTCAGGCGGCCCTATCAAGGAAATACATCAGGAAAAAAAAATTCTATTAGATTAAGAGCTTTAGTATTACGCATAAACATATTAAAATTCATAAATAAATGTTACTTTGAAAAAAAAAATTCTTACAAAAAGACTGCGAGTTACCAGATTACCCCTGTAGAGTCGAGGAATCGGAAAATTGTGTTATTTTTTCATTATTTTCAGTTATAACGGGGAAATGTAAAATATCTCCCTTCCTTAGCTCCACGTTTCTTGTTACAAATATCCTGCCATAAAGTATTTACCATTTAAGATTTTTAGTCCTGTGTGTAAATTAAGTTATACTTTACACCGAGCAGGATAATTTCAGCATTTACTTTACAACACCACGTATTTGGAAGGTAAGTTAAGTAACTTTATTGACTTTTTAAAGAGTGAGCGCAAAATTAGCCTGTTTTTGCAACCTTCATAACTGTGAGACAAAAAAAGCAAACTTACCGTAAAAGGTCTAAATTAAAGCTAATTAAAAATATTGAAGAACATATTTTTTCGTTTTTTTATTTAGGGGGTAACTACCCCCTATTTTAAGGGTTAAAAGGGTGAAAATAAATAAGTTTTCAACAGAATATATTTTTGATATGTAATTCATGAAAATAGGTCACTTTAATTATTTACATATTCTCTACCTAATACCGTACAGTCAATTAAAAACCGCTCTTTAAAAAGGGGTCGCAATTAATAGGAGATCCTGCCATACTCACAAACATGACTCTCAAGACTAGGAAAAAATACAAAGAAATAATCAAACTAGTGAGAATACAGCGGTGGACGTATAGGTCTCCCAAACTTATCGCTAAGTGATAACCACCCCCTAAAAGGGGGTTGGAATTCATTTTGGTGCTATTTTAACCTAAAAAATAACTTTTAATTTTGGGAAAAAATCTTATTTATTTTCACACTTTTAACCCCCAAAATAGGGGGTAGTTACCCCTAAATGAAAAATATGGGCGCAGGTAATTCCCACGCCATTAATCCATTTATGACCTAGACATATTTAAGGGATTGTAATTGCAGAAGTAAATTCCACACCGAGTACTTTCAGGTAGAGGATGAGGGTTGATAAATGGGTGGTGGTACGCACGGGCCTGTTCAATTAAATCATTATTAAACCCTTCTATATATCAGTTTAGTACATTATATTAATTTGTGATTATTACTTGGTTGTGCGTATATTTTTTAAAGTGTTGCTAATATGGAAGCAAAGTTAATAAAAAGTAATCGAGGAAAGGACATGTTATGTGTGAACTACTACACTTACTTTCGACAAAAGGTGCTAAAATGTGGAGAAACATTTTTTGGAGATGTTCAAAAAAAGATTGCAAATCAATAGTCTTCACCGTTGGGCCCGAGAATTTAGTTACCAGAAGTGAAGGACTCCATACACACGAAGCCGACACCAAGAAGCTGAATCGGCAAATAATTAGTAATTCCTGCAAAAGAAAAGCCGGAGAGCATATGAGTGAAAGGCCATCTAAAATTATCCGACAAGAACTACAAAACACGCTGCCTGAAACAGTAACAGAAAAAGATGTCGAATATATTAGAAAAAACATTTATAACCATAGACGAAAATTTTTGCCAGGACGTAATCCAAGAAGTGCTGAGGAAATGCATAGTGTTTTAGAGACATTTGAAATCAAAACTAGCAAGGGTGTGAAATCAAAACTAGCAAGGGTGAGAATTTTCTATATATCAATGAACTCGAAAGTGGCATTATTGTTTTTTCTTGCACTACAAATGTCAATATGTTGTGTAAAATATCCAATATATATATGGACGGCACCTTTTCATACTGCACTAAATATTTTACACAGTTATTTACAGTGCATGGTTTTGCAAACGGTCATTACATTCCATTATTATTTTGCTTATTGCGTGAGAAGAGAGCTGAAACATACAAAAACCTCTTCACATTATTAAAATGTAAGATTTATTCAACAGATACACTGTATTTCAATCCAGAGAAAATTACTATTGACTTCGAAAAATCTATTCATAAGGCAGTATCTGAAGTTTGGCCAAATGCTAAAGTGTTAGGATGTAGATTTCATTTACACCAATCTTGGTTTCGCAAGATACAGAATCTAGGTCTAGCTAAAGAATATTGCGACAAAAATTCTGAAATTGGTCATTGGTTAAAGTATTGTTTCGGCTTGTCCTATTTAGCACCCGAAGAATTAGGTGACAGTTTTGCATACGATTTATATTCTATAAAACCTGAGGATGAACGTTTGAATAAATTTTGTGATTACCTACTAGAAACGTATATAGAGGAAGGAGCCGATTTTCCAGTTGAAATATGGGCAGAATCGAGTCCATCTTTAACTCGAACGACTAACTGTTGTAAGTCCTTTCATTCCCATCTAAATAATTCTTTTTATTCTACACATCCGTCTCTGTATACTTTTATCGATAGGCTGAAAGAATTTCAGATTAACGTATATATAAAAATACAAAGTGTCGACGAGTCTAAAATAAGTAATAATCATAATAATCAAAAATTAAAACATTTAAAAAATCTTTATGAACAAAGACAATTAGGAAATATTAATCGTTTCCATTTTTTAAAATGTGTCTCCTATTTTTCTCAACCTGTTTTGTAAATATATATAAATAGATATGTATAGGTTTGTAGCATTATCTAGTATATGTAAGGAAATTTGTCCAATTGTATTTTATGTATTTAGCAAAAACTTCATGTTTTATCAATATTATTCTACTATGAAATAAAAACATATATTTTTGCAAATATCTAAAATTTTCAATAAAAACTGATTTAAAAGAAATCCGTCCAATTTTATTTAGATCAATAAAGTATAATTATATTGCCTTGGTGTGGAAATTACCTGTAAGATTTAAGCACCCTTATAAGGTTAGTGTGGTATTTACCTATTGTATTAAGGGCGCAGGTAGTCTTGGTGTGAAATTTACTAACGCCGAAAAATATATGCTTCTAGATTTTTAATTAGCTTTAATTTAAGACCTCTTATGTTAATTTTGTTTTTTTTGTCTCCAAGTTATGAAGGTTGCAAAACTTCACACTTTTTTGCGATTACTCTTTTGTAAAACAAATATAGGAGGGGACTATTCTATTTTTATTAGAAATCTTGAAGCAAAAATTACCTAAAAAGCCGCGTTATTCCTTTGGAGATGAATTTTTTCTTTGTGTTTTTTGGCAGGAGACTGTCGTCAACGAGATTGTAGATCGCAAACAAACGTAAGGAAAATGCTAATGAACAGACACAATTAAATAGTAAATTATGTCTATGCTTGGATAGTTTTGTGGTTAAAAATTGCAAAGAGACAATCATTACCGATATTTTAATTTTTAACAGTACAGAAATATCCAAATAAAGGAACTATTTTGCACAGAAGTGAAATCTCCATGTGTAATATTTAACAAAAAAGTAAAAATGTCAGCTACATTCCTTTTTTCTTACTTTGCCTTACACAAGTCTTAAGCGCATAAAAATATGAAGTGCAAATTGATATACAAGATGTTTTAAAAACCGAGACCGACTTTACTTCTTCAGTACGCAAAAAACTCGTCAATAAATTCTATTTCATTAAACAGTGAATATATTTGATAAGCTTTTATATTTATTTTTAAAACACCCAGTACAGGTTTATGTTGCAATCATATCAAGCAGTATATTTATTAATTTAATTTTATATTTCCTACGTGTGATTTAGTCATTATAATTCTGGAATTTATTCTAGAACTATTTGAGGTTTAATATCTACTATTAGATACAGAAAAATCTAGACATTTTAGTATATCCAGCAGATTATACAAGCTGTCCATTCCATTTTTGTACACATTAACTCTTGCTTTTTTACTTGCTTCGCGTCTCAAGGTTCCCAGATCACCCAGAAGTAACTAACTATGAGTTTTTATTTCAACTTCTGTTGGAAGACCAACACTTTGAACCAAAAAAGAAGAGAGGAATATTTAGATGTACGGATTAGAGTGAAATTGTACTAACCGCGGATGTTGTACTGAGTCCCGAAATTCTCGGTTCAAGTTAACTTACGACTTGGAAAATGACACAACTTGGATTAACCTAAACAGCTCTAAATTGAGAAAAGGACATGTCTTCCACACATTAATATTTATTTTAATTCTGCGAATAGAATTCAGCAGGTTTTGTCTTTTAAAAAACTAGATACGCTAATTTAGAGCCAGAGTAATAAAAAAAAAATAGAGATTAGATCGAGAATCGAGCAGGCTCGCTGGACCTTCACGAACATGAAAAATCTTTTCACTAGATCTGACCTTAGTATGATTATATGCCACGTTTTCACGGTACTCCTGTATGGATGACAACGCTGGATTCTTGATCCCCGCATGGAGAAATGACTCAAAGCTTTCGAAATGTATGTTTATAGAAGGATTCTACGGATATCATGGGTGGATAGAGTAACAAATGCTGAGCGAACGAGAAAATCCACAGAACTGCTGATGACTATAAAGGAAAGAAAATCTAGTTATATCAGTCATATAATGAGGGGAGCAAACTATGATTTGTTGAGACTGGCCATTGAAGGCAAAATGCAGGGTAGGCGATCAGTTGGCAGACGTCAAAATTCTAGGATTAAGTTAGCCATTTGGATCACCAACCTTCGTCAGGGGACGGCAAACTAAGAAGAATTCTGGGAAAACGTTGAGCTTCATGAGATGTGCGAGAAATTTAATAACGTATATCTGCAAGGAAAGTTTTGTCTTTTCTACTAATTGTTTCTATTTTCTCGCAAAATTTGTAAGACTATACATTGAATGGACATCCTGTAATACAAATACTATAAACAAGCTAATAAAATGTAGAATAATAGGGTTATTTATATGTATTTATATTCTTTCTGAGCTAAATAACCTGATTTATATTTTCTAATTTGAGGTCAATAAATTTATTGAGTTAGGATACCCTGTACAAATTCGCCCTTCCTCGCATTCTAACCATAAGAAATTGGTTTTTTATTTTTCCTTTCATCAATCGAAAAAAGTAATAATAAGTTAACAAGTACGGTTTATAGGAATAATCAGTCACTTTGTTAATCAAGGTTTATGTAGTTATGAAAAAATTAATTATTAATGGATTAATTAATTAATAGTTAATGTCTTCTTTTATAACTAAACTGATCATATGCGTATGTTGCCAGGTTGGCCATAATGGCATGGTTACTTGCTGCCAACTAAAAAAAAATTGTCACTTGGCTATGTTACCAACCATATGAAAATAAACTTATTGACTGAAATGAGCTCTAATTCTATGCTTTAAATATTGTTGTGTTTAGGTAAATTTTCGATTGAAACACATAAAAAAACAAATGTTTGAAGAATTAAATTTATTTCAGCCAATACATTTTTTTCGTAAGGTTAGCAATACAAGAAAATGACAGATTTGACTATAAACATAGCAAAATTATATATACAGGGTGATCGAGATATAGAGAAAATTTGTGGAATTGTTTAATTTAAGAGTTATGCAGATTTGTGACTTTTAAAATTACTTTTACTGAGATACGAAGGTATTTTTTCATATTTAGGGTCTATTGTTGATTTTTACATATAATTTGTATAAATGTCATATAAACATATTCAAATCGAATAGGTTCTGAAATACTGACATCTAAAAAATACTATTTTTAGTGCTCCGAAAGGGCATAATAACTAAAATGTCATTTTTCAGGGTCAATATTTAGGTATAAGTAGTACAAGTGGTACGAAATGTATTGCCAACAATAGGATGTACAGAATAAACGGAAATGGGTTATTTTTATTTTCCTTGCTTAAGGGGACATACCAGTGTCATAATTTCAAAAAATTGATTTTTTTTACTGCTCGGGGGGGGGGGGAGGGCATAAACTCGTTCTTGGAAGCGTAACGCGAATCGGAGCAGGTATTAAAATTCCAATGCCGTGACGTCATCATGTAAGTAAAAGTTAAACATTTATTACTTCGGTGAACTCAAAATAGTCACAAAGGTAGGTACGTGGCAAGAGACCATTAGTTATGTGTTACACGTCAGTCATTCGTTAAACGGGTTTTTCTCAAAACTACATTTTTTAAAATTTGCTGCAGCTGTAACTCGAAAACAATTTATTGTATCAACTTAAAGTTTTTTTGCATGTTAAGGACATGTCTTGTCGTGCCATGAACCATGGATTTTTTAATTGGACCAAAAATAGCAATTTGGCATGCAAAAAATGGACACTTTTTTCTAAACGCCGCCATTCTTATAATTTTAAAATTTTTTAAAATTTATAGTTGATGGCACGGAAAATTATATCTATTTTAATGAGTTTTTTTTTTGATTCCGGCCAATGTGGAGGCGCTAAACACGGCAGCAGTAGAGCTACTTTTTTTCACCTATCGCCTTACTGGGGCTTAAGTCTCGTAAATTTCAATATTTTGGTCGGAAAAAATTTGTGTGTATTTGCAAACAAAAATAAATATGTACGCAACATTTTAAAACATTTGATGCCGTATTTTTCTTTAAACAAATTCTATAAAAATATCCTTATTTTTAAGTGGTTACACTGGTATAGCCCCTTAAGGAAAGTATTGCCTGGTGAAAAAAATCACCCCAAAAAATGTTTGCTTTTTTTAACGTTTTAGGGTCCCTAGATCACGAAAAACATACTCACCCATTTCTGTCGGTCTGTATGTCTGTCGGCACGGTAACTCTTAAACGAAGTGAGATATTAATTTAAAATTTGGTATAAAAATAATTCCTATAAAAGGGATGAAGCCTATAGTTTTTGAGCGATATCGCTGAAGGGGAAGAGACCGAAAGGGGTGAGGGTCGAGGCTTTTTTATGGTTTTAATAGTAATATGGTGATTTTTCCGATTTTTTTGTTGAGATAAGAAATTTTATGAATAATTAGAGGCAGTTAAACTTGTAAGGGATTAAAGGAGTGGGGTTGCTTCGTATATATCATGTTATATGCCCTTTTCAGGGAGTTGGGAGTCACAAAATCCGAAAATTAGGTTATTTTTCATTACTTTCAATTTTAACAGGAGGTGAAAGGGTTGGTAAAATTGTATAGTTTCAATAGTACTTCGACCATTTGTCCAGGTTCTTGATTAAAGTAATGGACTTATTTCAAGGATATAATTTATAGTGAATTATATATAGGGTTAAAGGGACAGTGATATTATTTATAGTGAATTATATATAGGATTAAAGGGGCTGCACATACAGGTATTTGAACGATCTACGCGGCCAAAAGTTAAAAAATCAAAACACAAAATATTGCCAGATAACCGACTACCAGAGACAGAGGACCCTTCCGAGAACAAAATACAACCGCTTCCAACCCCACCCGTGGAATCTTACCTGTTTTATGTCAGTCGGAATTCGATCCTGTTACCTCGTGTACGTTATCAGTTCTCGGCGCTCTTAAAAATCATAATTGTGAAAGTGGAATTTTATATCTATAAGTTCTAAAGTAGTGGAAAAAGTGATGGATTCTCAAAGTACAGGTATGTAACTATGTTATTTCATAAAACTTTTATCATTTACTTATTTGTGAGTCAACGTAAGGGATGGTAAAGAAAGGTCTTTTCCACGAGTATTATTTTGTAAAAAAAAAATATGTTTTACTGTCGTTTTCATACTTTCCTGTTAGATCCGGCTATAATTTTGATAATATTCTAAAGTTGGTAGTTTCAGTAAATAATAAATCAAAAAACTGGCCCCGGATAAGTCCGGATAAGATACATTTTGGGACTTTGAAAATTATGGTCAAAATTGTGAGAAAAAATAGATTTTGATTTTATCAATTTTAACTTAACGAGTCTTTGTTGTAGGTACATCGGGAATGAAGGTTGTGACCCGAAAATATTTGTTTGACCGCATGATGAAGGAAAATTTACCTTATTTGGAAGACAAACTAAATTGCTTGAAAGAACAACTTTTGTCAACTGAAGGATATACACGAGAGCAAATACAAACCTTAAAAAGGAATTTTTCTCATTTTAAATCTGAAGTTAAACGTAGATGGATCAAAGCCCATAATAAGGAAGACATATTTGTTCAATACAATAGTTCATGGCTAGAAGGAACCTTTAAAATTCCAGTGGTCGACAGTCTGCAAAATCGATCTGGTCGACCAAGCAAACCTTTTGAACAATTGAGCGAGGGAAGTACAAGAAGAAAGACGGAGGAGCTTCGCTCTACCTTTGAAGAGGAGGTGATAGTGCATGCCGCGCAAGTTGAGTCGAGAAAAATGGGAAAGCGAGATGCTTCAAATGTACTCAAAGAAATCATCACTACACCAACTCGGGCAACGAAATATAAAGAGGTGTATTATCGCACAAAATCATCAAAAAATAAAAGTAGCCTTTTGACTGTCAAGGAAGCAATCCAAATGTACATAAACGCAGATCTAACAAGAGAACAGTATGAAATCATAAGAAGGACGAACAAACATATTTTTCCGTGTTATAGCCTCCTACAAAAGGAAAAAAAAGTGTTACCCGCCACCAGAAGCGTGCAAGATAACTAAAACTAGTGCGGAAGCTCAATTACAGCCCTTGGTGGATCTTACTGTTACACGATTGTCCGACTACCTGGAAGAGGTATTGCAAACATTAAATGAACAAAAACGGAATACCCTAACGATGATTCATAAATGGGGTTGCGACGGTTCACAACAATCCCAATACAAACAAAAGTTTGACAGTGATGCGGCTTCGGATAGCAATATATTTCAAAGTTGCTTCGTGCCTCTAAAATTAGTGTGTGGAAAAAATAATGAAAAAACCGTGTGGGAGAATCCGACTCTGTATTCTCCGCGTTTTTGTCGGCCAATAAGATTTCGTTTTAACAAAGAGAGTACTGATGTCACAGAACAAGAAATTAACTACGTGAATAAATCAGTTGATTCTCTCATTCCTACTGAGGTTGATTTGGATAAGAAAAAGTTTATAGTCAAACACAAATTTATCATGACAATGGTGGATGGAAAAGTGTGTAATGCCGCCACTGGCACCACAGCAACAAGCCGGTGCTATATTTGTGGTGCAACCTCAAAGGATTTTAACCGGTTGGATATAACAAAAGAAGTTAATCCCGAGGGAGTACAATTCGGTCTCTCAGTATTACATGCCAGGATAAGATTATTTGAGAGTGTCCTACATCTGGCTTATAAACTGCCAGTAAAAAATATAGAGAAAGAAAAATAGAGGCTGAAAAGGAACTCGAGAAAGAGAGGAAACCTGAAATCCAGACCCGGTTTCGCAATGAAACCGGGTTATTGGTTGATATACCAAAGGCAAATTTTGGAAACACTAATGATGGGAACACCCGAAATTGGCCGCAGAAATAACGAGCCTTAGCTATGACCTGTTATATAGGTTAAAAATCATTTTGGAGACAATCTCAAGCGGACATAAAGTCGACCCGGAAAAATATGACAAGTATGCATCAGAAACTGCTCGTCTATATGTGGACCTCTCCCCGTGGCATCCCATGACTCCCACGATGCATAAGATACTTGTTCATGGCGCAGAGATAATAAAAAATGCTTTGTTACCAATTGGGCAGCTGTCTGAAGAAGCCGCAGAGGCAAGGAACAAGCACTTTCGGTCTTACCGACAAGATTTTGAACGAAAGTTTTCACGAGAAAGCTGCAACAGGGACATTTTTAATCGTTTACTTTTAAGATCCGATCCTTTGTTGAGCCGTATGAGGCGAATAAAGAGGATAAAGTCACATTCATTCCTTCCAGAGACGCTAGAAATGCTCCAGCCTGCAGAACCGAACCCACTGTGTTCTTCTGGAAGTGAAGATGAAAATACGTTTGTGGACGACAAAATATGATTGTTTATAGTGGGTGTTATAAGTTTAAATTTTACATTTATTTTGTAAATAAATGTTTTCATTTAAAATTTTTTTTTTTTGTAAAATTAAGTTTCGTTTTTTTATTTTTTATTACAAATTAAGTAATTTTATGCAAAGTAACTGATTCATTTAACTTGGTAATATAATTTAGCATACAATAGAACCGAAAAATAATTTTGGCCGCGTAGATCGTTCAAATACCCCTATGTGGGCTGGTTAAAGGTAAAGGTTAGTATATGAATGTCATACATCCTGTTCAAGGTTCTTGGAGGAGTGTGAAAATTAATTATCTTTTAATTACCTTTATTAATATTTCACCATAAAGTAGATTCTGTTAACGTATTCTCTCTGAGGTAGTCAAATTTAGTATTTATTATAGAATATCAATTTTTCAAATTAATCTCTCTCACTTCTCCTGAAAGATCTAAATCAACTTTGTTATTTAATTTCACAAAATAAGCATCTTCGATCAAAACGAAACCGCGGACGGTTGACAAGTCAGCATAATTTAGAGAAAGTGAATCGAATTATTCTGATAATCTTAGAAAAAGGCTGACTAAGAAGATCGGTGAAAATTGTGGTTTTGATCGAAGAGAGAATAATTGGAGTTACACTTTAAATTAACCCGTTTTCATGT